>JAQGAO010000509.1:0-33231 GCA_034697705.1 Ommatoiulus sabulosus | reverse complement strand
TAATGCGCATGTGCAAGAATGTTTTTTCGCGTGACGTTTCACCTCGTACAGTGCATGCAGTGGCGCCACCAAGTAGGTTGAAAATCAAGCTGATAAAGCCCTTTATGAACACCTAGGCTGGAAAAAAAGGCAGCTCTAAACAAGCAGGTAAGCAACCTTAAAAAGGCCACCTTAAAAAAGGCTCTTTATGAACGTACCCTAACCTATCCTAACCTGACCTGACCAAACCTAAAACGTTCAAATTACTGTGCCAAACATTTCAGTTTTTACTGTACACCATAGAAGTTGTACATCTAAACAGAACTACACATTTTTATGACGATAGCAGCTATTCAACCGAATAACAATACTTTTCACAACTAAAACATTGTAATGGAGCGAACTTAAATAATCCAAAAAAAATTATCCTAACATTGATATTTTATTTTCGAAATTCGATTTCCTCAAGTCAACAGTTAAGAATAAAAAGAAACTGCGCGCAACATTGAAAGTTTCTGGTTTTAGAATGCAGCTTTTACGTGGTGTGACATTCCTGAAGAGGTTCCTCCAAAAATTATGAAACCTTCCTTGAAGGCCAGTAATGCTGATTTGGTCGCCATTTTTAGGTTAGGTGCTTCGAAAGCATCTTTATAAAAAAAAAGGGCGGAATTTTACCGAGGAACCTGGAATGAACCTAACATTTTTTAGAGGGTAAGACATGTTGAATGGGAAATGAAATATTACATTTCTGTAAAAATTTGAAATGCTAAAAACATTTCTTATGCGATAAACAAATATACGTGATGAATCAAATTGAAGGTATACTATCAAAATGCATCTACAGTATGTCCAAATGAAACTTATTTCTTTGGCATTCTATATGCAGCAAACATTGCATGACCGATTTCGAAATAAAATGGGAAAAAAGTTTAATGTCATCAGCATCCCTTGCAGCCATATGATTAGTCGCGGATAACTCCAAACTACCTATCAGAACTTGACGGTACGCTCCTTTGAAAAGGATGGGAAAATCCAAATGAAAAATCTCACCTAAACATTGGTTAACAACGAAAAAGTCACCATGGGAAGGAAATTAAAGGTAAACAGCAAGGCTCAGGTGGTATACGATGCTGCAGTTTTCCCATGACTCTTTGCTGTCAAAATCTCTAGTAAAAATGCTTTGAAAATGAAACAAAAAATGAGAATAATATGTACTCGAAAGAGTTGGTGGATATTCCTTTCGGGCTGAAGTTGGAACATGTAAAAATTTCGGAAACATTAAATGAAAACGGTGTCTGTCAAAGCATGCAATCATTAAGTAACAGAAAAACTGCAGAGAACACAAAATAGTATACATGATTATATTGTCCTAAAAGACCACATTGAATAGAAATATGTTTCCAGCTATTATCCAACATGCTGCCCCTGGTAACCTTTCATTATATTTTGAAGGTAAAGATAAGGAGTTAGTCCGGCAGGTCAGTTTATGGTACAGCTCCTTTATTATTTTCCTCTATTTTATGACCACCAAATTTATTGATGAACGGCGTTTTAGTGGTACTGTAAAACTAAATTCACTTTCAGGCTCGTTGTTCATGCAGCATTCCTTAAACGTCATAAATATTCGGCTCTCGCAGCTTGATATAACCCTCGTGCATAACACCCGCACGTCTTGGTGTTGCTAATTAGCAGCAATCGTAAAAAATATTAAAATTGAATTAAGAATTTGAAAATAATCGAAAATTCATTCGTGTAGGCATGCAAAGTGTTTCCACAGTAATGCTAAAGAATGGAATAATTCAGGTGTAATTTCCTTTAGTTTTCAAATAACACCTTGTACACATGCGTTACGATAAACGGATATGCTATATCATGTCAAATTTATGGTTAGTAAATAACGCGAGGCGCGCCTCGCTGTATTTGGGAAAAAATGTTAACCATTTCCTGCGGTTTGGCATAGTGTACTTGAATTTTAGGTGTGGAAATATTTGTGCATTCGTGGAAAAAAAAGATAACGGCTATCAATTGTTTACTTTAGTGGCTTGTATGCACAATTTGGATCTCTAATGTTTGCTGATGCCGAGTTTGCCGAGAGGGACTATCCTTTTTTAAGGTAAATTCAAATTTGGAAAAGTTCCAACAGAAAAATCTTAAAAAGTTAATCATAACGAGACTTCTCCACTAATTTTTTTGCATGAAATAAGTGCAGAATTTAATCATCTATCGCGGCATTTTAATGAAAAGAGAGATGTATGTCAGCAGCATTCGCGAATTCAGAGCATCAGCGCTGAGGATTCACGATTACGCATAAAATAAAGCAAGGCCACGCAGGTTGTTGCAATTTGTGTTACTAGGTTAGACAATTATAGTGAATTTTAGGGATGGATACGAAGATGGTTAAGGGCATAACCGCAATTCCATTGTTTTTCATCTGTCCCTGGTTAGAAAAAAAATGCAATTTTCATTTCCATGAATAAAAATGTAATTACTGTAGAAGAACTGCGGCGCACAATAAGCAGACATTAAAAGTAGATACTTACATGTATAACTAACTATTGTGTACAGGGTGCTAATATCCTTCTTTTAGGGTTAGTAGTCGCATTACTCGTAGAGCTACAGTATATAATCAAATAGTTAATAATAGGATTGTCTACACGTTTAAATATTTCTAAGTTAATCAAACTAAAGTTCCCGCAACCATGCATACACGACATTTATACATCAAATACATATTCAGCAAATCTAACGAAGATTATAATTTTTTAAGTGTGCCTATAGTCGCAAATGTATTTCAGGGAAATGACGTACTCTTCTTGAGTCGAAAACTTGGAATGCAGCGTCGCAGCGATAAATACTGTATGTCATCTAATTTTCATTCATTTCATATTGAAATACTAAATCCATGAGCCTTAATAAGAAGAACCCCTCTTAGGTATAAAAAAAAATCCGAATAAAATCAGTTCCCTAAGTAAATGGGAAATGGAGCGCAATATCGCATAGGTGATGAGAACTTAAAAGCTCGATCAGGGTCCATTTACAAACTTTCAAATTTTCCTAGTATGAATTTGCAAAATTTTCATTTTTCTCTAGCATAATTTTGCAAAATTTTCAACCTTTTCCGAGGTGATCTTTACAAATTTTCCCACGTTTTCTCGAGCACAAATGCACAAAAATGTCCACGTTTTCCCAAAGTACAAAGTTTCAACATTTTCAACAGTTTTCGAGTATACAGATTGGTAAAATTTTCAACAGTTTCCGAGGAGAAATTAGCAAAATTTCCAGCAGATTCTGAGAACAAATTGGCAAAATTCTCAACCTTTTTAGAGTACAAATTTGCAAACCTTTCAAAATCATCCAAATACAATTTTTTTTAAAGTTTCGGACGTCCGAATGGAGGGGAGGGTAGGGGGAGGCCTGATTGACCGGACACAATTCGGACAAGGGGTAGGAGGAAGTCCAATTTTGGGCAAATTATGAAGACGTCCTTTTTGAATAGCCCCTAATGTAATTGAATTGCATCAATAGTTGATTTCCTGTTGAAAGTGTGATTTTTTTTTGGTTTTAAGAAGTTCGACTGTAATTGCAAATAAGAAGTTAAGTACGCATTACGGGTCCCCATAGCGGCCGCATTCAGGAAATGTCTTCGCCTAGGAGAGTTCGCTTCCAAGTTACTCCGGCTTAGCCCACGGGCACCTCCAGGTACATCGGCGAGGAGTAATTTAAGACGCTGATTTTTTTATAATTTCCAGCCAAAAAAAAAAGGTGGAGTCAAAACCTAAACAAACACGTCACACGACGAAGCAGGCAGGTAGACCTTCACCTTACCACTTTAGTCAGTGACTCAGTAGTGCGAGCGAGCAAAGAGGTTTGGCAACGCAGAGCGAGCAAGCGCGGCGCTACAGGCATCATCCTGCCGGAGATCGCGTTTCCAACTCGGCCGTGCATGGTCACGTTGGATACCCTCGATGACCGCTGGAACTGCTGACCATTGTCCATCGGCTATTTCGTGCGGAATATCTGCGCGCGCGCCTCGGGAGCGATCATGCTTCGCCCAATCGGAATCGTTTCTGCTCGAGGTGTGACCGTGGCCGCCCGAGCGCACTTCCGGATCCGGTAGCTGGGCACGTGCGAGCGCGCACGCGACCACGTGAATCTCAAGCACTCGCGAAGCTCATCCCCCTCCCAACGCCTCGATTATTCGGATTGTATTGCTCGGCGTGTGGGCAGTGTTTGTGTCGGCGTGGCGCTGGGACTAAGCCTTCGAAACGCGCACCAGGATTTCATGTTGCATTAAGAAAAAAGTAAGTTTTGCACTTTTTTTATAAAACAAAATTTAAGCCGGCGCGGAATCATAAGCCGAAAGTCACGCGAAAGTCCATCTCGATCAGCATCTGACGATTTTTGTAACACTGCATGACGACTTATTGTGGACAGTAATCCTCCTCGTTAAAGTCCAGGTACGGAAAATACAACTAAATTGTGATGTTGGGTTTCATCATGGCCAGACTGCTTAGTCTGACTTAACTCGTATAATGATCTCCCCTGCCAAATGGTATACTATGTATTGACTGCAGGGTAAAGAATTGAATTGAACAGTATCTCTCCCCGTTCTGTTATACCAAATGTTCTGGCTATTGGGTAGGAGCACGTTGAAGCGTTTTCCAGTCGCTTGCCAACAAGTGTCGCTTAGTGGTATTGTAGACGCTTACCACTAAGCGACACTTATTGGCAAGCGACTGGAAAACGCTTCAAGGTGCACCCATTGTCCTTACATCAGGACGGATTAAATCAACTATTAATGTTGAGCTGAGTTTAACAGTTTCGAGTAAAGCATGCACATTAGAATTATTATCCTGGCAGTCGTGGCCGAACTATCTCGGAGATTTCCTATGCCACCTTTTTCGGAGTTTCTCTATGGACAGGAGCTCAAAAACTGTATACATTTAAGCACCCTGTAAAAACCTGCTAGTGTGGGCTCCGAAGCGTCTAACAGAATGTTGTTAAGAGGTATGAAAGGTGTGCCTATGAATGAACCGAACGTTAAATCGACGCTTAAGTCAATTCATAATGAAAAGAACGTTTGACATACAGTAATACAGTTGGATAAGCTAAAGAATAAAGCTTAATAAAGTAAAAAAATAAGAATAAAAAACATAAGGCGAGCATATAAGGAATAAAGTAAGGCAAAGCTCGATACAAAGTGCTGCGGACCAATTCTATACGAATTGTCAACTATTGGTTTAGTATTTTTTTTTGTTGGCACATTTTGCAAAACAATACCTGCAGAGCATGCGTATATAGGAATTCGCTTCCGCAGCAAAGGTATATCATTGAAGAAGGATTGCACTGACCTTTGAATGCCTTCACTGTCTCTTCTAAATAAATATTTAGCGTTGTTGAATGTTCCGTAGGATGCATTTTAGGAACTAAATGTCGCAGTCACCCCACACCCCTTTTATGCAGTGTATACAATCATGTGTATCGACAATGGGATGTTTTGCGGGTGTTCTCGATTGGCAACGTAAATGAATGCGGGAAACATTTCCGTAATAAATAAGGATGCAATTATTCTCTTATTAAAACGATGCACCTAACGCATCATCGAAAAAGACTCGCTTTATGG
Source organism: Ommatoiulus sabulosus (assembly GCA_034697705.1). Taxonomy (NCBI): domain Eukaryota; kingdom Metazoa; phylum Arthropoda; class Diplopoda; order Julida; family Julidae; genus Ommatoiulus; species Ommatoiulus sabulosus. The sequence goes on along the minus strand of JAQGAO010000509.1, from coordinate 27,629 downwards.
GGAAATACATGTATACTGTAAGGTTGATGCGATTTACGTTCTGGCTCCCAAATGAGGTTTAGCTGGTCTAGATAGTTCCTTGACCCCCAACAGCCGGCGCCCGCCATTTGATTTATTTCATTATCGCAATTATAGCACAGCGCACAAGGCCTGCCAGTACCGCTCGCAGTAATCGAGAAACTCGAGTATGCGGTTTGATGTTTTTGCCAAAAACGACAGACAATCGTATAGCATTAATTTGCAACACATGTTTGTACATCTCATGGTTTCTGTACCCCTAAAATAACAGCCAACAAAAAAGCGCGTGCATGTTGCAACGTTGAAAGATTCGTGCCATGGCAGTGGTTGTTAAGATGATGTTTGGGATCCTATATGCACCTAGAATAGTCATCTCATGGCTGTTTTGGACGAATTGTTTGATAATGATTAGGGGTGGTGAACTGTTTATGTCAAGACTTCAATTAATGTACTAAATAAAAATTGGTACATGTAATAAACTTCGCATATATATACTGTATACCCACCTTTTGTCCATGTAACACCAAATATGACCAGTTAATCAATACACAGCAATATCATCCAAGTCATTCTTAAGTTAACGATGCTTTTTATTCAAAATTATATAGATTCAGTTAAAAAAAATAATTAAAAAGTGTATATGGCATTGTTACAGAATGTTTTCACATTACAATGTAAACGGCAGTCATCATCGCTATCGTCCATATTTTATAAACGTAGCATATACTCCTTTGAATTGTATATAATCTCATCTTTAAAAGGAATTAAGGTGATGCATGTCTCCCATCCGTTTTCTGTTTCAGTAGTTGAAGATAGAAATTTAATCAAAGTCCTATCAATTTTGTATGATATGGGATCATTTTGTCTTTGTCAACGTGCACGATTCATTAATCGTTCGATCTTCGTAGAGATTGTGAAGTATAACCCAGGCTTTAGTCGCAGATGACTCGTTAAATTCAATCGTTGAGCATCTTTTGGCATTATTGAAATAACGCTAGGGGTATTCAAACAAAAGCTTTAAGCATATAGTTTTGGCAGTCGCGAATGTATACGTATTCGTTGGTCTAAAAACAGCGAAAACCTTAAGTGAATTTTTAAATCAATTAGCGAGTTGTATTTGCACACGTGACTTCATGCAGGACTGCCAAAAGTGTCAATCGTAAAGCTTTTGTCTGAGTATACCCGTACAATATGCAGAAGCCAATTGCGCATGTACGAAAGAGTGCTTGGCCGATCAATATTTCCGAGTTGTTTCAATCTTGGAATGCTTCAATGCTCGATTAAATCTAAAGAATTTAACTGCCCTGTTCGTTTTATAAAGACTGCTCGGCTGCTCGTACATGCTACAGCTGGCAGCCAAACATGAAACAGACACGTTTTTTCACTGGACAGACATGTGCATGGTCAGCTCGGATACATCGCAATACCAATCACGCCATGGTGGCGCTGCGATGCCCTTACCAAATAAGCTCGATCAACCGATGATTTCGTCAGTTCGACTCGATGTCCTTAGTGGAAATTGCGCAAACGCTAAACACCAGCTGGTTTCGAGTACGTGTCAATTGACTTCGGCCCACCCGAAGATAAATGGACCCAGATTGAGTGTTGGTGGGTGGGATAGATGCAAAATAATAAAGAAAAGGGGGGGTGGTAAGTGAGGGATGGGTGGCAGCCTGGCTGACCTGGCCTATTGTTGGCTAGGAGTAGAGGGTGGCTAATTCACTTCGATCTTCCCCACCATCTCGTTAGCATTCCAGTTGGGTGCGCGTTGAACACGTGCCGCCCGCGCGACGCTCCAGCCTCGGGGCGAAATTACCCGTCCAGGTATTGTAGCTCGTAAAGCCAGGTGAGGTAAGAAAGAGCAGCAGGAAATGGGAGAGGAAAATAGTGCGCTATACGAGGGGCAAGATCTTGCGAGCCTCGATGGACGAGATAGCCTTCGTTGGAACGAAGAATGGGATTCAATATTCATGAAGGAGGGGTGGGTGGGGGCGAACGAGGTAAATAAAGGCAATAAACAATAAAAGACACTTAGACGTAATCGATATTTCGAATCGATCGATCTCGACCTTAACCCGGTCGGAGTGAAAATCAAGTCGTAAAGGGACATTTTTATGGCCGATGCAGCGGCGAAATTAAGGGACATTGCCCACTGCATGCATGCGTTTTAAAAGGGCATATGCAAAAGTACAATGGCGCTCGTCTGGCCGTCTGCTGCCATCAGATTTGGTTATGGGGCTACACCCATGTTTTTTTCGAATTCCACGCGTGTCACGTAGCGCTCGTGACAGCGAGGGCCGGTCTAAATTTCACCTCAAGGACTCGCCATTTTAAGCGCTAAAGTGAACTTAAATAGGTAGATAAAAGATACTGTATAGTGTAAATAAGAGCGAATGCTATTGGTCAGTACTTCTTAAGTATTGAGGAGAATATGCGCAAGATTTATGTAAGCGTTTTATATTTAGATCGTTGTTTACATGTAGTACTGTACAGGGTTTGTTCATACGCTCGTATAAGCACGTGCCATTCAGCATTCCGTAATATTGGGTACATTGCATTCACATAAAGTACTGTACGAGGTATATACAGTACTGTACGTGGGTTTAATATCTCAACTGTTTCGTTTTTGCAAGTATCAATTTCACACTCGAGTAATGTGGTGTAAGATACTGCAAGTAAAAATTATGCACCTGTCTCATTCCTTCACCACTTCCGTTTGATTGCGATATAAACGAGAAAAAAAGCTGAAAAGCAACTTTTTTTCTCAAATGTCCGTGTAATCGTACTGTATACAACGTTACAGCAATATCACCTAAACAAAAATTATTTCTTGAGCAAAATTAAGATATCCGATATCTATTTTATGACATGCAGTTTTGCAAGATTAAAAGCTATATATGCAAATTATGTTAAACCTGCACCGGCTTGATTTGTTTTGACAATAATGCGACACATAAAAACAAATAAAAATGAACGCTAAACCATAATGATGTCGTCGTTCATGGGTCAAATGGCCAACTCTGATATTCTGCAGCCTGTATTAAAAAAAACTGTTTCTGATTGCAACCGCGAACTCTGTGAACTTGTTGACATTTTCTGTTGATGATTCGGTATAGTCTGTACTTCGATTATACCTATAATAGTTTCTTCACTCGTCGTTTTTGTTTTGGACTGCAGGCAACATATTTCCAGGTTTTTGTGTAGTTTTTCAAGCTTTCCATCTATAGGAAACCACACTCAACAGGCGTTCAAAATCTGACTGCAGGTGCACTGTTTTTAAGTAATGAAAAAGGACACATTAATTGACCACATGAACACTTCACTAGACAATTAGCGACAAAATTACATTATTTAATTGGGAATAAAACCGGTCAACGGAAATCAGAGTGAATTTTCAGGCAGTCTTTATAATTAGCTCGAGAGAACGAGATACGAAGAATTCAGAAATGTGTTACCTAAAAAACTTGCAGCGTACCAATATGTTGTCGAAATTATATGCATATAAATATGGCAAAAATAAATTTTTCAGGAAGAAACATGTCGCTTCAAGATCAGCACAACCCCAACTTGCACTTATGAGAGCTGATTGTATCGTCAATCGCCCAAAACTTACGTAATATATGCAACTAAAATGAGCGCTGTATTTATTTCAAGCGTGATGGAATTTGCCATGCATCATTCATCATCAGGCTACTACGTGATGAATGATCGAGGGATGACACTTGTCTAAAAAGCGTACAAAAAATGAAAGGTTTACATTGTGTTGGCCTCATGATAGACCATGTCATCGAGCCATGTCATGAGAATCTTCCCTCATTCCTTTCCTTTTACGACGAAATCAGCATGCTTTGCATCCTAGTAGTTCCCAGGTAACAGCGAATTAACATTGCAATAAATGTCCGAAATCGACGCTATCATAAATAACTAGAAATACTTTCGAATGATTTCCGGGCTCTCCTTAGAATCGTGAATTAGGTAAATTCCACGAAAAGGTATAAAAATACTAAGCACCTTACAGTATATTGACAACGCAGTACTTAGAAGGTCATCTGGCATAATTTCATACCTTGTTCAGAATCGATTGTTATACAGCCAAACCTGGATAAGTATAGAAACCCGATAAGTGAAAAAACCTGATAAATGCAAAACTTTTCAAAGCCCGAACTTTTTGAATACGTTTTCTATGTTACATAAAAACCAATAAGTGAAAATCTCCTAAATAAAAAAAACGGCTATGTGGCAATTATTTGCAAGCCCCGTGTACAGCTTTTGTGTATACACTGTATTTCAGACCGGATAAGTGGTAATCACGTCTTGCAGTCTATAATGAATCTTTGGGTAAGAGCACGCTGACACTTATTTCATTAACTTAAAAACCAGTATCGCCTAGTAGTATGAGTCTGCAATACCACTACGCGACACTGGTTCAAAATAAGTAAACAAATCACATGAATAAATGCCAACGTGCTCTCACCCTTTGGCAGTATTCAGCAAGGCGCATTTACTTACAGCATGCAGGATAGGGAAAATTCCCGCTTTTCAGTGCATAAAACTATAAGTATTTGGCAACAGTGAGTGCGGTACTGTGAAGGCTACATACATGTGCATGAATTACAATGCCCCAGAATTGAAAAAAATCGTGCCTTTTGACCAACATAATACATACTGTATGCTGGTCAAAAACTTAAAAAGACGCCGGGGTCGATTTCCACTTATCAGGGTTCGACTGTATATAGTAACTTCTTATTACCAGAGTCGCCGTTCAAATAATTAGTACGTCTAGCTATATATAGCATACTGACGGTAAACTTCGAAAATCGGATGAATGTTTAACCTTTGAAAGTAACGCATGCGTTATCTAATATAATGGCCGCCATTTCGACCTGGTGCCCAGGATTTTCCAGGTTCTTGAGCCTAAAAATTGGGTCTTCTTTGGATACGCGGATTAAATTGGCGAATATTTTTATGTCGATTTCATATCAAGAAAAAAAAGGAAAAAAATGTGGGCGATCCAATTTAAATCAGTTCCGGTTAGGTCAAACTTTATCTCCAGCATCCTGCGATTGAAAACAATCTAAATCTAGGTTACATGTACGCGTTAAATACAATAGTAGTCCTACATATCACACTTATAACCAGCCACCGTTTATGATCAACGCTCCTTTATGATAAAATAACTGAATTTCTTTATGATCATTTCATCCCCCGTATAGGTGGCAGCCTTCTAAGTTGTGAAAATCTGCCGAGTTCACGCAAGTTTGGTCACAACCCTTAAACAGATCGGTATATGGTTATCCCCTGACCCCAAAATTCATCATAATTTGAGGTGACAACCCGGCCGATACGCATGTATTAACAAAGAGTTTAATTGATATATAAAAAATTATAAATACTGTATGAACCTACTCCATATTCGAAGAACCACCATTAGGCTCAATTTTGTGGAATTTTTTTTTACGGGCCAAATGTTTGCAGTTGAAAAAAATTACAGGATAAGACATTTGGTGCAGTGCATAATAAAAATCAAACCTCGTGTCCGGTTGGCTGCTGAGGAAAATCGTAATGATCACCTTTTGCAGTAAGGATTTTTTAAATCATTGTATAGTTAAATTGACGGTTGAAAACGTCCATTTCAGTGCAAATTTAGTGTTGCTTAATTTACGGAAAAAAACAACTAACAAAACTGCCAACAATTATTCTGGAAAATCCACTGCAATAGCACATGCTTATACGTTATTATTCTTTAACTACAGGTTGTCAAAAGGTGTAAAACATGTTCCAGATGAAACGAGGATGAATTTCTAGAAATGCTGGTTTTTAAAATTACGCTGACCTACTTGGACAGCTGCGTTTAAATGCGAAAATACTTTTTTTTACAAAATTTTTCATCTAATTAAATTATAAACATGCTTAAAAAACGTTGTCCTAGACAACGTGTTGGGTTTTGCCGTTGGTTATAATCTCATTTTCAATAGATAATTAGTGGCTAATGTAGTGTATGTATAGATACACGTCCAGGTTCTGTATATAGGACAATAAATTGCCATTCAGTGGCAAATCACAATAAATTTTCCCTTTACATTTTGTGTGTCATTTTACTTAGTTAAAATTCTTTTCATGAAAAAACGTATATGTTTGCCTCGAATGAACAAAATTGATTGGATTTCATTTATGGCATTACGATAACCGATAACGCTTTTCAAATTAAAAAATACGTACATTGTTTTACTGAAGGTCAAGTTTCGAGGTAATTTCATCAGTTAAAACCTATAAAACTTAAACATTACGCATTCATTTAGCATGATGACAAATTGTATGTATACAAACGTATTTCCATAATTGCGAATCAATTTGGATTATCTCATTAAAGCTATGTATTGGTACTATGAATGCAGGTATTCACTTGAGCTAATTAAGGCTATTGTGGTAGCGGATTACCACTAGGATACCACACTAATTTAGATTAAAATTTTATGAAATACAATTGCATACAAGATTATATACATAATAAAGTGTACAACCATTGTCCTATTGCATTTTCAAAAGTGAATTTAATTTTTTTCCCTGAAAAAAATCAAACCATGCTATAGATCATTACAATTGTCGCAAACAAATATACTGTATATACATGTATTCACACATTCTGAATGTCGTATAAAACGTGAAGGATGCATTTTATTTAACACACATTTATTACATGTTCTTTGAACATGTACAGCGGTGTATGGCTGGGTGTATGCATGTATATACAGAAGACAACTTTGTGCACAGATGTTGAACGGCTAAATATATGTTCTGGATCTCAGATTTTTTTGTATTGAGAAGAGAACAGTGTCAGCTAAGGTGTCGATCTCGAGGGGAAAATGTGACTTCCACATTTATTTTTTACTTTCATATTGTTGCTCAATTTGTTAACAAGGAAATCCATAGAATTTTATATCTGGCATCGCAGCTGACAAACCCCCAAATGTGGGTCGACGATTATGGTAAAATAATGGTCACCATAAAAGTCAACGAATCTACAAGAATCTGTAAGATGCCAAAGATTCCTGGGTGTCACACGAAAATGACCCGATGAACAAACAATAGACGGAAGTAGACGCGTACCAGGGCTAAGATCAGTATAGATAGAGCACAGCCGAATGTGCCAACTCTCGCAGGTCAATTCCCCACACAACGAGAGCGACTCTGGCGAGAGGGGGTTGCTCGACATTTGGCGTTTCCTGGAAGACGTTATCGTTTTCTGGGCGCTCTCCTCGGAGGGGTTCCGAGGGAATAAACATAAACCCACTGGCATGCATCGTCCATCAACGTTATTTCCAATGGCTTTTCATCGTTCGTTACATTTTATGTCCATGTTAGCAGGGGGAAGGACGATGGCCAGGCGGTCATCGAGGAGAACTCTCCTTGAACTTCCTCAGTTGAAGCTAGCATTTAATGATAAACCAGCCCAAGCCTCAGGTGAGACCGTTGGTGGCATCGAGAAACGCCTCCCCATTTTTTTTTTTCTTCTTGAACAGCGTTTCCCAACTCTTGCACCACTTTATTTATGTAGCGTCGGCTCGCTCTATACTTAGTACAGGTTCGGAAATTTCTTTTTTCCGCAAAAAAAAAAAAAAAAAAAATGACAGTATGGACCACCTTCTCATCTGGTCGAATCTTGTTTTCTTCCCGAATGTAAAAGGCTTCACCAAAATGTTCAAGTTCAGCCCTCGACAGGAGTTTTGTGGCGCTTGGTATTCCAGTAAAGCATGCATGGTAAATGCTTTTTTATTCTTCGGATCATGGTAGCTGAGTAGAGTAAAGTTTATAGTCTTGCATTCGGGAGAGCCGGGTTTTAATCCTGGGTCGATCGGCTGTCCTGATACATGTAGAGTATTTTACAGAATGAGTGCGAAATTGTCGCAAAATATTAAAGAAATTGAGAAATATCGGCAAAAGTACATGTATTTTTTAGTCATTCATTGGAAATAGCATATAATGCCATTAAGTTTTCAGCCATTCGAGCTCGTAAACATGCAGGTAATGGAAACGGTGTACAGTATGTCTACATATACTATATGCCATAAATGTTTCCTGCCAAATTTCTAAAATGACATACTATCATGGATATTTATGGGACATAATATTGTATTCATGGACATTAGTAACTTTTCCTCCCGGGAATTACATGTACTTTAATGCTCATTAATTCACTATTCTATGTGCGACTGTTAGCTCGGATCATTCATTATGTTTCACCGTGAAATTCAAATGACATGTTAGGCTTGCAATGGCGACACCCGTGGCACAGTCTCAGCCGACCTTCAGGGAGATGTCCTGAAGAATTCGAAAGAATCAGCTGTAAATCTTAAGGCAGCTGAATGGAGGAAGAGTAACAGAATCAGCTGCTGCAATCTTTGTGTCTCCGAACCATTATGCATGGACAAGAAAGTAATGGTTCAGACGTCCTTGTTCCGGACACTGGCAACGATGGTCGTTACCTAAAGCGACCATTATTTGTCTTACGTTGTTTCAACATCGCGAACTTGACGTTGATGTGTCGCTTAGGACAATGTCACCTGTCCACGCATAGTTACGATTATTAGCCTATGAAACGATGACAATGGATGGAATTTCTGTACTTCGTACTTCTAGAAAAAAAAAGATTTGGCAAGGTTGGTGGTACAGGTAGTGCATGGCGAGGTTTCCTCGCTAAAAGTACCATAATCCTCTTTGAGATGCTCGGCTGCATAAGGGCAAAGATCAATGGCCCCATGTCATAACCATTATACATTTACTGCTTAACATTCCTTCAGCCATAGGAGGCAGTTCTGGTCATCGTGCCAGTGAGGCCAAGAACCAGCGGGGGGAGACGGGGATATTTACATCAGCGTTTTCAAAGAATGTGAATTTCAAAGTATCTGCAAAATGGCGAAGAAGCATTCGGCCAATATTAAGACAATCAGCCGAATGCATATTGCCCAGAAAACTGGTCAAGCGCAGAGTTGGTACACGCGCTGCAAGAACTTATAGCTCAAAGTTATATATTGTCGAGCGCCAGTGCATTAACCTTGCACTATAAAAAAGATGACAATTAGGCAGTGTACGTTCCCCTAGAAGATATGACACATATTGCATCAGATAATATTAGTAAACAAAAGCAAACGCATATTGAGGTCACTTTTTGTCAAAATACATGGTCCACTTATCAGCGAACAATTTAAGAGCTTCGATATTAGAATAATTAATCGCATGCACGCTACGAAATTTACAAGCAACTTTTCTTGGTCGCTAATTGGCAACAGGTATACGAAACCTCTAATGTCTTCACATCATGGCGTGCAGCGTATTGAAAGACCCGTGAATTTATACCGGTGACAATTTTAAGGTAAGCCTGGAGCGCCATGGCGTCATTTTTCTGAACATTCGTGATAAAAACACGTTGATTTTATTTTAGAAATGTTAATGAAATCAACATTTACGTTCTCCTGGATAGTGTTACTTTTATGACGTTAACAGCTGGAACAAAATCGATTAATAAACTCGAACTGTGGTTATTGCCATTGCATGCAAAGGGCAGTTTGCATGCATGCTTAATATCTTTTTAATATAAGTTTATAATAAGTCAAAAAAATTTAAATAGGATTGATTAAAGCAAGCCGCAAATCCCATCGCAGCATTTTTTCTCATTACTTTCATGCTTCGCCACATTTTTCCGGGCCAAAAAATATATACATGTAGTTTCAAGTTCAAATCGGCGTATCGCGACGTCAAAACTGGAGTACTTTTTTCGAAAATCCTAATGCGAGCTCACCCCAGCAGCTTAATCGAATCGTAGCTCCAGGTTCCGAGGCGGCGAAAAGCGTTCGAGGTGAATTAAATGCTTGAAAAGTGGCAGAAAGAAGGAGAATTCAACAGGTAATAATTGGACTAGATGAAGGTCGGTCTACTGTATATAAGTATAGCAGATGTTGTTCCCGGGAATTTTGTGCAGGAGGGTTCAGGTAATAGCTACTGGCTTGACCCCGTGGTGAAACATCTCCTAGCATGGCGAGCTACTTTCTTACAGGTTGCTAATTATTTCCTAAAAAGTTGTTGTTTTAGAAAATTACTGGTGGAGGGTTACGCTTACGTGTCCATTATTTTCGTGGTAATCAACGATGGTATTGTTGATGGCGAAATTATAATTGCACGGGTCTGTCACTTCTAAGAAGAAGCCATGGCGCTGGAATTTACTTCCTTTACTGGCGAGGTTTTTTTCCCCCGAAAACTATCATTTTTTAGAAATTTCCAGAATCTTAACCACTGTATCGAAATCACTTACTTAAACTTATTAGCGGAGGAAATCTAACTCTTAGAAGAAAAATGAAAAACGTTTAAGAAAACGTGATCGTTCCAAAGATGCGAAAATATTGTATAACAACATGACTCGCGCTGGTCAGATATTTGCTTTATGATGACCTTAAAAGAAGCTGGTGCAATTATTTTTGATTTATTTTAATGTTTGCGGTCAAAACTGCGGCAATAAATAAAGATATATTCCATGAAAGCTCAAAAATCCATTTATTTATTAAATGAAATAATAAAATCGCAGTAACTCGGCATTCCGGGAATTGTATTTCTGATTCAGCTCACGCAATAATTAATTTCAAACTCGAAGATTCGAGTTTAATGATAACCACGAACTAATCTCGGTTGCTCGCATAAAACTCAACACGATATTGCGAATCGCATTTTGGCAGTCGTGAAGTCACATGTGCAAAACAGACACGCTAATTGCTTTAAAAATCCATTCAAGCTTATAGCACACGTGACGTCGAGGCTGCCAAAGTGCGATTCGTAAAGCTTCTGTCTGAATACTTCTACTGTTAATGCTGGATATCGTTTATAAATGGAACATTTCAAAACCCTTGAATTTGGATAAAGCACATGGGCCACACAATGTAATCGTGCGATGGGAAGGTACAAACCGTACAATGCATACAGTTTAGATAAGGGGAAAGTATAGCCATCATTATTTTGCCTTCTACAAGTGTTTATGAATTTGGATGAAAGTATGAAAAGACAGAAAAAAGCGCGATGCCTATCATCATTAATTCGTTCGCATATACTTGTACATAGCGCCTGCGTTATTTGCCTGGAGTAACCCATCACACTGCATTTCAATTAGGGTCATTTTTTTTCGATATAATGAGAGCAAGTTTTGAACTGAAATTTTACGGGGGGATATTTCTGTAAAACGTAAATTCTCGATGGAAAAAAAAGGGTTTTAAACTTTAATTCAAGGTGATTTCTTTAGTTCAAGAACCTTTTTCCTCATACAAAAACCGCACAAATAATAACAACTAAACAATTACTAAAGTCATTGTGTGGGGGAAAAAATGCTATCATGGAAGCCTTTATTCATGAAATGCTCAAACTGTCATGGTGGCGCTAGTTCCGAACGATGCACGCATTGGTAATTACTTCATTCAATTCAATGCCGGCATGCCACATTCACCCTGCTTTGCTGTCCAAACAAAGACCAATCAAATACCTTAGCCATTGAAGTAGTTTATTTAATAATCATCCAATAGTTATGAGCAAGCTTGTATCTTAATTGTTTTGTGTAGTGTTAAAATGTCATCGTTCATGAAACTTTGTGCAAGTTGTTCAGTTAGAGAGGATTTCCGAGTGCAGTTACATGTATTAAAGATTGCATGGCAGCTGCACTTAAAATTCAAATTTGGTCTGATTTTCAATTTTCATGCTTCCCACAAAATCGATGATTCAATTATATATTATTGACGCAAATGTAAAAATATGAAAATCAACGACTACATTTGAAACGGACGGAATTGCACAGATAAAAATGCTCGGACAAATCTTGGCGCGTGCAGAATTATTATCTGGACTCGCTGCAAACTGGCATGCAGTGAAAACTGGTAGTAAAACATGGTAACGGCTGACTGTCACCAAATAGCGATATTATCGCAAGAGCAAAGTCATTTCCAGACTCCCCGTTGAAATTGGTACCTTTGGCATTGGTAACTTTCATCTTTTGTTTTTTCCCATGATGTTCGCTTATCGCTTGGGAAATGAACCCTCGATAATGGGGGGGAGCGCCTCCACCTCAATTGATCACACCTGGTCACCCCTCCGTGATCCTGCCTGCATAATTTCAGCTTTATGGACCAATGTCCAAATTAGTTGCGCTCATACCATCTATAGAACGAGTTGAGTGAACTTCAGGGTTAACATTTGGAAGAGCCGGTTACATGGAGCAAAGACGTCTTATGGGTGCGTGGGCGGATCTCGAATGGGGAAAAAATGAGGGGAACGAGGGAAAAATGCGCACGCGTGCGTGGTTCCATGACGTCACGGCACGAGTGAGGAGTACCGAAACGTACTCCGCTTTTGTGATGGATGCCAGAAACATCACACACAACAACAAAAAAAAAACAGCATCAAAAAAGCGATGCCGCAACCGTGTGTATCTAAATCGGATCGTGATCCAAATCGGAGAAGTTTAAGGTTTCGCGGTTCATAGAAAGCGAGTTTTACAAGCGTGTTGAGAAAAATTAAAAGCCAACTTATTTAACGATTTGGATGAGTGCGCAAACTACATCAGTTCTCCTGCATGGGGTGCACGACGTGCGGCTGGAAATCTTCAACCTTGCAATATAAAATTGAAGATTCGCACACGCGTGCAACATATATTCGGAACTTGGTAAACCTATTTAATTGTGTATACCTATTTATTAAACTGTACTGGAACTACAACCACGATGCAATTTCTAAGCAATGATTATACTAATTATAGGCAACAAATACAGTATATAATGAACGATCCATCTTCGATATTATAGTACTTGATTCGATGATTAAACTGATTTAATGATGGCCCACGTTTAAATTGTTCCTCAGGGAGTGAAGTGTGGCATCGAACCATTTTGGGAGCAAGAAGTGCACAGTATGTATATCATTCTGAAAAATGCTCAATGTTTTCTTATCTAACAAATTCCACAGACGTTAGTTTCAATATTTTCATTAGCATTTTCATCAAAACCAGTTTTGGAAGATTCGGCTTGAAACCATTAGCGAGAGGTTCCTGAACACAATTAGTTATACCAAAATTCAAATTTTCGCAAAATTTGAATGCAAAAACGTTGACCTTCCATGGGCAGCTTTAGTGTTAAAAAAAGTAATAGTCTTTGTCTTCGCTAGCACGCGAGTATACAATTAGCATACGAATTACCGAAGTATCCGTCCCTTTTCATTTACTAGGAGCAAGTTTGGCTTAGAATTAGCACATTTCAGCATTAAAATTAAGTCATGGCCACGAAATAAATTACTAACACGTGCTTAAAATTAAACGCCAATTCATGGAGCTGCCATGGAAATGATTCATTGCCCATTGAAAGATGTATCCAGATTTTTCTTTTTTCTATCGAGTGATGATGATTTTACTCTCAAGATTTTTTTTATCAATTTACCTCCGAAGTTTGATTATATTTCCGCTCGCACGAACCTTAGAGGGCTCATAGATCAAGCCATGCAGAACACTCGATAGATTCCCTAGTGAAAGTTAAATCTTACTCCGAGTATAGCAAGTTTCCCACTATGCATGGACCTGTATACATTGTACCTCCAATTAGGAACCAAAAAAATAATTGATCCGGAATATAAAAGATACGGTAATACTTTCTTCGCATAACGCTAAAAAATGAATAAGATTCACGGTATAGAATCCCCTTACCTTCACGCTGTGGAAATAAGCATATCACAGCAGGTAACTAGATTTTATCGACTTTGTTACAAGGTGGCGCCATTGACGCTGAACACGATGTTATTTTTTTCCGAATCTACCAAAATATTTAAACTTAGGCTCGTAATTACACCTTCTATAATATAAATTCCGTAAAATACCCATTTTAGTATCAAACGCATTTATGACAGGTATATCTGAAAATCTACAGAATCATGCGCACCAAACTTTGTATGTTTACCATCAATCAGATTGTTCAAAACTTATTTATTAATACCGGTAGCTTATCCTTATTATTGGAGAAAACCCTAACTTGCACATGTACATGTGTAACGTTTAAGCAATTAAAAATTGACCTAGTAGAGTTAAATAGTTGGTCACCAGTGCGTTTGATTTTCCATTCATTCTATAAACATTCTTACACGAAATTTTAATTGTTTTTGGGGAAATACTTTTCCCAAAAGCTGTAAAATCCTAAAAACCTTATTCCCACATCATTACTAAAATACTTAAATCGGCTCGCCTTACTATGCCCGTAAACAAAATGATCTATTTTACCGGTACTGCTCTAATTAACATTTGCGACAATAAAATTAAGTTCTGATATCACTTGTACTTTTTTTTAAAGAAAAACGAAACTAAGTTTCTCGAAGACGATAAAAATCATCTAAAAGCACATTATTAAACTACATGTATGTTGCTAATTTTTTTCAAATAATCGTTCAGCAAATAAAACACGTTGAGAAACAGTATATACACTAAACATTTGCTGTTGACAGTCAAAAACAAGCCATGCTTCTGGTATCCGCGTTACTTTGGCACAAAGCTTAAAAGTGGTTTAATGGTTTTTGACGAGTTTAACATTTAAATAGCAGTCCGAGTCATAAATTACGTCCTGCCCGAGGCGGATTTCGTGGGGTCGTGTCTTTCGGTTTTCATAAAAATGCATTTTTGCGTACGATTTTATATCATTTCGATTTTGTCAGAAGGATTACCCGAACGTTTGCAGCCATAAAACTGACCGCGAAGAGGCTTTAAATATAAAAAAGACTTTGAAATTCTTTAATAATTTTTGCACGGGGGTTAGTGGCCGTTAAATTAAGCGCGTGCCCCACCTAAATATGAATGAAAACAAAGTGACCCTCAGGCTGACCCTATATAGTACGAGCTATATCTACGGTGACGTGTCGTGTCATACATCGTATAAAAAAGCCAAGGGCGAATGGTGCAGGAGGGAAACGCAAGGTGAATGAGTGAAATCTAGGCAACCCGTGCGAATGGACTTGAATTAGGCCTAAATGTTAGGTGGATCCAGGGGTGTGTCTCTGCAAATCTCTTTCGCCAAGAACCCGAAGGTATATATTCGTTGAAAAATTACTACAGCAATGGCTGAAAATCGTCAAAAAATAGGTCGTTCACTCGCCTTCTTTAAATGTTATTGCCAATAATTTAGGATTTCTATAAATCAAATGTTTAACTTTCGTCGAGAAAGCTAAACTGGCTATATTTTATGAGAAACTTCAAATACCATTCCGACGTTTAGAAATATTTGGGTAAAAAACAAAAGCATAGCTGCGTATATATTGTTAATGCTTAAGTTAAACTGTGCAGACTATATACATTCCCCAGGTGCTTCAAAAATACCAACAATCATTTAGAGCAATTGCTCAACTATGGACTTCATTACATGTACATGTAATGTACTTTTTTCCTTATTTCGGCGTTCTTCCTTAGTTGGCATTCTGGACAAGATGATTATACCAAAAGTTTTTTTTATAAACATACTTCGAAGGTTGTACAATTTTAATCCCTGGAGATTTTATTAAAATATAAAAAAATATTCAGACTTTTTTTTCTTACTCTATTTTAATCGCGGGTATGATAAAAATCAGTATAATATTGGATGTGCAATAATATAATGATTGGATTGCGTGTGCCACGAATGTGGAAATTGTTGATACAAGTTGAAAAATATGTTAAACTAAGAAATAATATTTCAAGTAGGTTAAAAATAATTCCTGGTGGTCCAATTAAGAAGCTTATCACATTTATAGAAACTGGGTTTATTTCTACACGAATATATGCACGATAAAAAAGCACTGCACTTTATTTTGTTAAAAGTTGCAATTAACTATTTTGAGAATGCGGTATATGGATCAAGGTAATTAACCTATACGAATTCACCAAAAGTAAAAACCATTTCTAGCAATTTAAAAATGTGTATGTAGGTCTTGCTGTCATTATATTTGTTTAATTGCAGGTAGTTATTTTTTTATTTCACTTGATTTATACATGTACAGTACATGTAAAAAATAAATACGATTTTTCGCAGTCATAATAGTCTACAGAAATGTAAGATTTAATATTAAAAATAACAAAGGTAACCGGATTTATGAAGTGCAAGTTATATTAAGTTGTTAGTGTTTTGCACAAAGGCCTATAAATAAATCAGTACTTAATGCATGGGGGAATTTACCTGCCTTAATTATGGCTTTTAACAAGTAATGGTCGAGCATAATAAACCCATGTTATTGAATTACATGCTTTTGATTTTACAATTGCTTTGTTAAGTGGCACACTAATTTGCTTTGTTACCTTGATTGCTGAGTGGCCTAATTGAGGAAAAGACGATTAATTCTTAGATGGACGCTAAAGGTACCAGTTTACAGGAAGTCGATTTTTCTCTTCTTGGGGAAGCAATTCCAATTCATCATGTAAGAAGTCTCAAAATATGTCATGTTACGTTTTTATAAACCCTGAATTTGACTTTTTTTAAAGTTAACTTTTGAAATTAAATTTGTAAGCGGTTAGGCTTTACCCTCCACGTTTGTAAATATGTTAAATCAGAATAACCTGCACTATTTGATAATAATTACGCGTGTAACATTCGAGAATGGAAAAAAATAAGACATGATGGGATATACATGTACTTAAAATAAGTGCATTATATTTGAAACACAGTGGAAGTATTTGATATAAATGATGCGATTAAATTAAATAAGATTTGAAAAGGAAACTAACGAAACTAACAATTCGTATCGGTACTCCATTTACAAATTAAAGTATTTCTCTTGCTGATGCTAACGAATTTTTGAGTTTGTTTTAGCACCATATTCGAAAAATAATATACAAGAAACTATCCACTAATTCAGTCGTGTTATTCTTAAAAAGAGTTCAGGATATTTTTCTCTTCCAATTCAATCTTTCAAAGAAACTTAAAGGAATGCAACACCATTTGCTATTAAGTACAATTATCTTACTATCGAATTTAAGCCTTTTGCCGATATAAAATGTAAAACAATCGAAGAAAAGAACTGCGTGTTGTCCCTGCACTGCATTATGCTAAGTCATGCAAGCGTTGGATTAAAACAATTTCCTTATACACGTATAAATGCATTGACCTCTATAAAATTATAGATAAGCATTTATATAGTTAAGTAGTAAACGTTTCGGTCTAATTAATTTGTAAGCTATCTCGAGTGCCTTGAATACGAAATGTTTTAAGGTGACAAGATGTGATCAGGATGACCGTTTTTTTTTTTTTTAATTCTTGAAACCAACGCTCTCAGACATCGTTTTCCCACAAGAACTTTATTTAGATTTTGCCGATAAGATCCGCAGTCAGGGATCTTGCCTCTCAAATTCTAAATGGTTTCGACCTCAACATATAATACTTTATAATTGTTTAATTCGTCCTCGAGACAATGCGTGTGCAACGCATTATAAACGGCTTCGGAATTTGCATACAAAGTGGTTCCCCGTGAATATTGATGCGCGTACGCAATTGGGGCAAACTTTCTATGGAAATTGTTTTAATGATGATGGATATATCTATTATTTTGCTCAAAGTCTAGTAGACCTATCGTCACGATTGTGATTTCCTGCTTGCAGTTTAGGTCAGAAACTGTGCCCACAATATGCGGGGTTCAAGTTTTGCATGTTCTGAAGTTTTATCATGCAAAAATATATGTACATCGTAAGTGTCTTCCAGCACATCTTGAAGGTTTCATGAACTTGTCCTTTTCTCATTCGTGTATTAATTAGTTTAATAAAGCCAAACAATGGCTATTGTTGTATCACTAAAACTAAAATGTAGAAAGTGAGGTATATATTTCAACGGGTCAGTAAATAATTATAAGCACGTTGCGTTCGGTAGACCCAGGTTCGATTCCTGGGTAGGCTATACCTGATTGTGGTTTTTGATGTTTTTCGATACAACATGTTTTACTCGTTAAAACATAGGAAAAATGAATGTTGCAATTAAATTGATTTTAAAAAGAGCTTTTACCATCATTTTCACAATATATTCGTGTGTATATAAGATATTGAAGCATTATATCTCGAGTTGTGTTAATCGTTCCCTTGAAAAATATATTTCTGTCGACGAATTGAACACGGTATACATGTATAAAGTATATGCATTAGAGTATTGTAAATGCATGAATACATGTACAGTATATTATCGTGATATTTGTTCGACATGAGGCCATGGAGCAATAAAGCAAAGCATGTATACTTCATATTTCTTAAGCAGTTAATTCTTGAATTTATGAACACCACTTTTACTGACTGAAGTGCTGTTGTTAGACGTACTGCGTCATTTCTCCAATATGCATTGAATTCTCTTCCTATTTTCTTGTTCGTACCATCTATAGGTAATCGGATTGAAGCTCGTACTCATGGTGCGGAAAATAAATTCATGCGACAGTAAAAAATGTAAGATTTTTAAGACGAAATAACTAGTGATGCCTTTCGATGCGTGTCTTCTCAATATGATAAAGTGTCGAACTGCATGTTTAAAAACAGAATCCAATTCATTCTCATTATATCAGAAGTGCTTTTGGTAGGGTAACAAAAACGAAATCTTTCTCAACAATCTGTATGCAAATTACCCTCGTATGCATAATAGGACAAGAAATTAACTCAAGAACTGCATGCGTATATTTATTATACAACCGACGACGTACGATTTGAAAACCTGGACAACTGTCACGCAATTAAAGCGATAGCAATTTGACATTTCTTAGGAGCTAAAATACGGTACAATATGGTATTTAAAGCTGGTTAGACTCAGTGAAAAACCTCATGAGACCTCACATATCAAGCATCTGTGTAGATTTTGTATCAGGAAAAATAGTATCTCAAAGGACGTCAAGATTTGTCCGTTTTAACCGTATTTCGTATTATCAGGAGTCAGACCAAACATGACTTCAACAATAAGAACTAAAGTTTCATCGAAGTTTGGATGAAATCCTGGATCACCAAGAACAGTATACATGAATGGGAAGGTGCTGCAACTTTTATCTAGGAATTCCCAGTTGTAATGTACATTTTTTTTTCATATTTTCTAAAGTTCATTTTAACGTAACATATAGCATACAGGAATGCTCGGGAAATCGAAAATTCATTCGTCTTAGCAGAAAAATTGTAATATCCGAATTTGAATTCGTCTCAAACGAAGAAATTAACATATTATTCATCGATACGTATAGACGGTGAGTGGAAATGAGTTCGTACTATAGGAAATTGGTATAAAGCGAGTTCTTCTTAATGAGATTCCGCTGAAGTAGGCTATATATGTGCATGTATACCACGTATATACTGAAACTTTACATTTAAACCGTTTATCTCTTTAATATCAAGTTTTGGAGTTTTGAAAATCGCAGCTAAGCTCGAAACAAAAAGATGAATATCGTATTCGATGTTAAGTGAATCCACTTCAATTGAAGGTTGCGTGAACAGGAACGAAAAATAGGTTTATATGCTATGTTAAGAAATGCTATTGACGAGTCAGTGTGGGTGCATAACAAGTACTTTGTAGATGCTGAGTGGACGAAACCTTTGTAAGGGACTCATTAAATGGCGCGCTGGACTGCAGCCAACAGACAAGAAAAACGCCAGGTGTTTTCAGTATGTACGCGAGAATTCCCGTGATGGTATGGCAAACAATACCACTGTATGGGAAAATCCACTACGAGGGACGATATTGTTATCGTGGTATTGTGTTGGATGGCAAAGAAATCAAAAGCTTTCGTGTATTTTGCAAACATTTAAATGACCATGCATTTGACTTCTAATGCGGTGCACTTCGGCATACCGCATTCATATCATTGGTGTTTTCTAAAATGTCAGCATGTGCACCACCTTGTAGCTAAATACCAGGTTTTCAATGTGCCCATAAATTTAAAACATTAAAAAAATACCGATAGCCAGAATGTGTGGGAAGTATATATTATTAGCAACGGTACGCTTACATTCTTTCTGATTTACGTGCTGATTGCAGAATACACAATCGTGCAATACTCTTAACAATTTTCTATGATTATAATTGTGAAGTTGCGTGTACGTGCGATTTTCATTCATGCCCACATCTTGCGCTGGTAACCTGTATAAGCAAATCTACCATCTGTAAGCTACATTTTGCTATCAGTAAATGATATTTTTAAAGTACAAATTGCTAACAAGTTGTTATATTAAATTTAATAAGCAGTTAAGCGTATACATGTATTCCATTTTCATCATTTCATATATGCAACTTTCGGCAATTGCAGGAAGTTTTATTAAGCATAAAACTATGATCAAATAAATAAGTTTTATGCGTTTTATTAGTAATATTTCATTAATTATACCGTGCCTTATACAGGCCTAACTTCTGGAAAAATTCAAAAGAAAAATTACAAAAAGCCCATAGTCTAAACTTTAAATTTATGGTTATAGTATTATGGCATTGTGGGGAACCTCGTCCCCGCATCATTTCCCCTATCAGGCATCAGCCGATGCTATCCACCAATTTCATTAAATGTAATCTAACTAATATGCTCACACGCCATTCAATTATCATAAAGTATCCGAAGAAATGCGAGGGATAAAGCTAAGGTGACGCAATTTAATTTGCATAAACGACGTACATCTCGATAAGCCGAATATTGTTAAACTTTAATAAGGCTAATCAGTAACCTATTTTATTAAGGTATCGCATAGACCGAAAACAAAGATGGCCAGTTATGATAAATTCCCCTGTCTCATTAATTCCAAAGAGATGCCGTAAACATTATAACGCCGCACTGTTTTAATTCAAATCCAGACTTTTAAAGAAACGTCTTCCGAAAATAAAGTCGGCATTTCGTTTCTGTAAAAAATCTTTTCAGCTTACCTTCCTCCCAAATTAATGAACAAACTTGGAAGAAGTGCATTGACCGTTACAGCTAATATGTTGAGGAATTTGAAATATAAATAACGTCAAACTTTAATGGCCGCATGACTATAAAAATTCACGTTAAAATCTCAAAGATCTACTTTAGGATGAAGTATAATTAAAATAATAAAGCTTCCTTTATAATGACCAGAATGCAATAGCATTCAGAAACTGTGTCCCATCCGTCAGGAAAACGTCTCTAACAAAAAAAAGGTGGTAAAATTACAGTTTTAATAGTAAAATTGTGCTACTTGCCATGAATCACTGTATAATGCCCACAAAATAATCAGAACATATCCGATAAGCATTCTCGGTATATAAAATAATATCAAAAATATGGTTCGAAGTGCATTCTGAGATTTAAAAACTGCCAAATTTTGCCAGCTCCCTTCGCCTTTGGGTTGTATGGCGCCATGTTTGAAGTTGATACCCTTATGTACTCTTGGATATGGGCATGGATTCACGTTGTTAAGACGCATATATAAAAGGCAAAATATAGATTCTGAGATGCTTCTATATTAATTACTACAATTTCGTTACCAAATGAATGGGTGCACCTTTGTCAAAGTGAATGACAAGCTGACATATTTGGAGATATCCTAACATTATCCGGAGATTCTCCAGTCTCCTGCAGACTGTTCGTTGACTTTCACTCCCTTCTTTCCAAGAAACCAGGCTGTTGAGGTTCACTTTACGGGCGTAATAATGGCAAGTTCATAATAATTCATATAAACAATGAAAAAATTCGAAGGCAGCTCCATACAAGCACCTAGAAGCATACTGCCACGAGGAAAAAAATCAGAAAAAAAAAACGAAAGTGCATTATGCGAGGGTCAATCGTCTCTAAGAGTTCGCGCGAGGTGTTGTACTTATGTGTACTTTGCTCAAATAAAATAAAATAATTACTTTACTAAAACGTCTTCAAAGAGCCGATTAATAGATGGAGAAAAGATACTTCTACGTATACGTATATATACAGTACATGTACCTGAAATTTTCACCCACGTTCAGGAAAGCATTTCTTCCATGAAACGTTCCCGTTACTGACACATTCTGTTAACTCTATCAACACTATAACAGTGCCTTTCACCTCAAGGAATGAATCAATTGTAACATTACAATAAATATAAGATTATGTTCTTTTATACAGTATAGGCCTAAACAGTATATATATATATGAGAAATTTTGCCATCATTTCTTCTGTGACCAATGCCTGAGTCCAAATTGCTATAATCATGCAGGCAGGCAATTAATGTAGAGTTCGTCAAGTATACTCAATAATTTTCAAAGAACAACATTTACACTGGTGAATGCGTGATCTTGTATTTCGGTTCAATAAAATTTTTTTGCAATATTTTATCAAATAAAGCAAATTGCATGCGCATACTTTTTTCTGTCCTAAGCTTTAACTTCCTTGGCATATACGGTATTAATATCACCCATATTATGCGCTTTAATGGCAATGTCAGCATGCATTCAGGGTGTACATGTAGGTATCCAATTGGTTTTGGAATGCATGAATTATTGCGCGGAAGTGTGCAAGAGAGTCGAAATCATCCAGACAGTCTTGCTTATTTGCATATACGCCAAGTATAATTCACGACCTAAAGAGTTATTTTGGATTTCGTGGTATGCGCGCAGCGTAGTTCCATATATCTTTAAAAAAGCTAACAAAGATTTACGCAATGGATGGCGAGTTATTCCATGAAATGTAATTAATCAGCCTTTAATTTAAAACACTGATAAACTGCGTACTTGCCAATGCTTGTAGTCATACGCTTGTACATGTGCATTGAGCAGCTGTATGGATGATACGTTAGTTTCGTAATGTGAAAGCAATTAACGTACTCGTCAACATTATACGCTGTCACGCATTATACTGTTGTACAGTCGTCAGCTTTATAACCTACACGTAGAACGCAGAAGATAATTTATTCAAATTCTGGATTTTATACTTACACATTGGGAAGTGTGCAACAACTTTGAAAGACTTGAACAATTGCACAATCTATGGAAGAAAATCAGTATACAGTTCCACAGACACCACTATTCTGAACTTGGTGGCAACACTGGTAGCTTTTCGAATGTTTTTTGCACTGTTGGACAAATTTCTTGGACAAGATTTTATCTGACTATAGGATGGCAGCCTAGTTAATTTAATTTGTAATCGCTTTGCCAATAGTTTGCATTAAACCTGCACAATGATTACGATAAATCAATCTAAACCTATATGTATTTCAGTATACGTTTTTGACTGTGCATGCAAATTTTTACCACATGCACTGTGCTATATCTTTACGTCTCCGATGACGTATCACTGTGCAGCTGGAACTTACCACAATTAGTATTTAGCAATATGTAGCAGGATTCAATTCATTTGAAACTTAAGCTAAGAGTAACAAGTGAACCTTATCACAGCCTGTGAATAACATGATACTTATCCAGTTGATGCTTGACTATTCAAGCATTATTTGTTTGTTGCATAACTGCATATCCCAAATTCACAGTTAGGGTACTTGGGCAGAAGTTTTGCGAATCGCAGTTAACGCTGTCGTGAAGTCACGTTTGCAACAGGAATGCATTAACTGGTTTAAAAACAGCAATAACGGTACGTGAACTTTTTTAAACCAATTTCATGTAAGGTGTCGATTTTGCAACGTGACTAATTGGACGACTACCATAGTACGATTCTCAAAGTTTATATGAGTACTTCTAATAATTGCTTTAAATTAGCCGACATTGCAATTGTACGTTTCTTATAAAAAGTCTGTAAGGTTATATTAAAACGTTTTTTTTCTACTGTATATACATGTACATGTAACTATAGTAATTACACTTTTTTGTACACTGTGTAATGTATTTGAGTTCCGACTTACATTATGTAGTCAAGACACGCATGTGAGATATTTCGAAGATTAGATTTTCCATATTTAACAAAAACACAACAAACATGTATCAATGGGTTAGCATATCAAGCATTTCAAATTGAGTTCTTCGAAGAGACTATTAAAGTTGAGTAGTTTAAATATATAGCCAATTTAGAATGCTTGATTATGGACTCGTTTTTCTGTTTTGCCAAGGTTTTCAACGTTAATGCACCCCTCTAGCAATTAGCATAATGATAGCAAATGACGTTTTTTGTATAAAAGATCAAGACATTGAACTGAAAGATGTTCTGATAATTTCTGAAATAAGGCTTCTTCCTTTTTCCTTATTTGCTTAATTGACAAATTCGAGACAATTCATCATTCTTCGGATCGTCGCTTAATTAGCAAGCCTTTTCACTTGATTCTCAATCAAGACAACGAATTTTCAAGCATCACTTTGTCATTTGGCCGTTGATGAAACTATTCGTCAAAAGCACAATTAAAATTTCTTATCTAATTTTAGAATTTCATATTTTCATCTGTTCGATGTTGAACACATACAGGTACAGAATCTTCAATACCGGAAACACCATCAACGCACATTTCATATCAATAACAAATCTCCAAAACTAGCGAAGGGAATGTAATTCATTGGATTTTCATATTTCGATTTGAATAATAGTCATTTGGCACGGTTTAAACAGCATCATTTGCATTTCCATCGAGCTTGGCAAAATAAATGACCTAGCAAACTCAGATTTGATAAACCGATGCAAGATATCACGCATATGTTTATTTATTATTTTTGCGATGTATCCAAAGCGCTTTTAAAAGGCAAACCGTGGCAATACCATGATTTGTTTTCAAAAAGCTTCTACTTAAGCATTCATGGCCACGCGTCGGGCAAATATCTGGGTCTCTCATCGCTGCATGGTTTGCGTTGCGTGTACATATGTTGATTTTAAGCTTTTAAGAATGATAAACTGGAACGCATTGATGGCCCAACCCCCTAAAAAAAGCTAGCTGCATTTTTGATTAGAAAGATTAGCATAATGGTTGGCAAGAGAGATGCAGGCTAACATAGCCACGTGAAAGCGACAAAAAAGTGTAGTTTATCCTACAAACTTTTATAGCAACTCGGAGATTGGAAAAGGAAACGCAAACCCGCCTTATTTCCCAATGTGACAAAGGCCTCAGTTTCAAATTAGATATCTTGACATTAAACAGGAGTGTAATATTCCGATTCATAAAGAAGGGAGAGCAAATCTTTCTCATATCATTAGGAGTTCTGTTGGCACTTTCTCTCAAGAAGTAGTTCGTGAACCTCGCGTCCAACATTCATGCTTGACATGTATTCCGAGCAGAGACACCGGGCTAGACTAATATAACAGCCATGGAGCGAAAAAAAAGATGTATATTAAAAATACGTGGGAATTCCTATCAGCAGGATGTAAATCATATATGGAGTGAATCATTTGAGAGCAATTTTCCACCCTACCCAGTGTCATTGCGTGCAAATTTATGTGGGAGCTGATTTTATATGAAAAGTGATAATTGCGCTTTTTATGGTTGGCAACTGTTGGCGTCTTCTAAGGTCGCCATATTTCATTCGAAACAACATTACTGCGTGAATCATTCGACAGCCCTCTGTATGAAGCAATATTTGGCGGGAAATACGTGGGCCATCACGAGTGCGCATGCACCCCGCAACGAACGAAGGCAAGAAAACCGTCACGAAAGAGTTGCGAACTATATACATGTACATGTTAAAGTAGAAAAGGTTCGTAATGAACGAAGTGAGCATTTGCGGCTCCGAGCTATTTATCAACTATGATTGGCAGTGCACGGTGCGATTAATTTCCTCTTTTTTGAATTTGATAATGTCGACGAAGCAACGCTCACGATAACTTAATTGCATACTGCTTACAGTTCCGTTAATTATTTCAAACATCTAATGAGACGGGATCAGTATGAACTCACTACGTTACAAGTTCCCATCGTTACATTATACATGGTTATTACAAAAGAATCATCGCGTTTGTAAAATTACACAGTACAAAGTATTGCAGATATAAAATTTAAATAACACACGAAAAGAAAGGGAAAAAGTTCAAGTTAAACTAAAACGCGCGATTGCATACTTTGCTTTAAACGCCCAGGTCACGAACTCAGTATCAAAAATGGCGACTATGCAGCAGAAAGCATTTTGTGTGCTCGAGTATGTGAGCTGCTGTGATCAGCATTGATAGGGACACACTACAGCTTTTATGGGTCGAACTGAACTACCGTATAGACGTGTGACGCGAGGATCTCAGAGTGAACATTTGTGATGGTATGATTACAAACTTGGACATTTTTACTTTCTATTCATGTATCACTTACTATTGCATCTATTTCCAAAATATATCTTTTTAAAACCCGATGATTCTTTTGTAATAACCCTGTACAGTTGATCAACTTTGGCGAATGAGCGCAGCTGTACATGCCATGTTAATTCTTATTTTACCACCATCTATGCAAACGAGAAGCAGGAAGAAATCCAGTGTAGTTCTACCCGAGGTTTGCAGATTTTGTGCAAAAATGTATGTTCTAACCTATGTTCCAGCAAGACCTTTTGTACCCTGCAGCATTGATTAATACCGATCGGTATAACGACTATGCCATCAACGAGAAAAGTTGGATAATAATGATACCCGTAGAATGAGCCTAAACTTGAATTCCATAGATTTGATGTACTGTACATTAGTTTGACATCTGATCATGATTTTCGAATATACCTTTAGCATTGTTTGCGCGACATGTTGCATGCTGAAACATGTGTATTACGAGTTATACGAGTAAAACGCATGGTTAGTAAAGTGTTTTATTACACTTATTTCGTAAATTTTTCGCACTAACTATACCAGCATGCTTATTATATACTGCACCGAGAGCGGTAGGTAAAGAAGCGAATGGGTTATCTTATCCTACTGCAAACTGTGAAATTTTCCTAATTATATTTTTAAGAGATTCATCAACAGAAAGTCGGTTATTGGCTGTAAATTTTAACTTACCAGACTTTTTATTGTTTTTGAAAAATGTTGGCCGTTAGAGATTCATCCGGGGCTGTGGAATATGCACCTCAAGATGACCGCCCATTATATATGGGGCATCGTTATTATCTTTTTCGGTAGACTTCTGGTAGTTGTCAGTAAGCTTATAATTTCAAACACTTTTTTTTTCTACTTTCTCAAGAGTTGTTGTTTCCCATGCTTTCTTGCGGTCATTAATTAGCTACATTTCCCAAAGAAAATAGAGGAGTTGACAAGCGGGCCAACTATTAGCATATAGGCCTGCGCTGCATTTTTTGCAAAGTTTCAACCTCCATAATATATATTAAGTAGCTAAATGTCAGAAAAAACACCCATTTCTTGTACAAGGAGATGTTTACTGGAGCACCGGGTAGCATCAATTGATAACCGCCAAGGAGGTAGTTTGCCAAAGGGATTTTCGCTACTGGACTTAACTGCTAAAATTCAAGAATGTCCGTAAGTTAACTTTTTCTGGCGCCAAATAATACCTGCGCACAGAAGAAAAAAATTAATAAGGTATACAATGTAACATGTTATTCAAATAAATACAATGAACCCCTTTAACAAGCAATAAGCTGATAATTGAACATTGAACGGGGTAGCATGCATGCCGTTACACAATTTTATAGGAGGTTGATTGCAGTTAGTAAGAAATACTTCACTGAATGGTTTGGCTAAGAGCACATGGAGACTTTAAAATTAAGAAATTTACTTACCGACACTAGCGTCACCAAGCGGGCTAACAACT
>JAQGAO010000508.1:0-33248 GCA_034697705.1 Ommatoiulus sabulosus | reverse complement strand
AACACGTGACGAAAGAAAGAGTAGAGTTGCATTATGGGAATATTTACTTCATTACCAATGCTGCCAGACACCTAAAATGCGTCACGTTTTCCCCTATGGAGTATGTAGGGTTGACCGGTCGCCATTTTATAACTTCCGATTTGCGGCACAAGAGCTTTCCGAAAGGGATGCTTATTTTTCTACAAGTATAAGTGGATTTATTAAAAGAAGTTATTACTAATAATAGGCGAACAATTGGTAAATGTCTTACATTCGACGATGTATAAATTGGCGACCAATTTAAACGATAGTCGAAGTGATTTCTGGTGGTTCGAGTTAGGCTTAACAGGTAGCATTTTGAATTTTGCCAACTTTAATCGGAGCGAAAGAAGATAAGGATAGTGGTTCACTCCTTCTGAAATTATGGGGAATAAGCATTCCTGTTGCGTATACGTGAGCCCCAGACGTGAAAGAAAGATTGTAGAAGACAAGCATGTTACAAACAGTGAACCACCTAAAAGGGACAGTTGTTCCACTTTGCAGCACATTAGTGAGAGAGAGCCAGAAGGTAAGATTTCTAAAAAAAAAATTAAATGGTTGTAGGCATCTGATAAAAAAAATTGGGAACTAGCATTTTTCGTTTTGGCCTAAGTTATAGTTTTTTTTCTTTTTTGTCATGTATATAAATCTTTTTGAATATTTGATTATATATGTCCAGTTTGTAATTAATGTAGGCCTATATCATAATCATCATTATGAACAATTGGCGTAGCACCGGTTATAAACCAAAGTCAAATGAGCTATGCTTGATCCTGTAGCAGATGTATATACCATACTGTAGCCTACATGTTTGTGCTGATCAGATTGTCAAAAACGTGTAACCCCATCCTGATGTGCTGACCAATAGTTGATATCTATTCATTTATGCATTAGTTGAGTTGCTCTTGAAAATATTATTGGCTAATAACTTCAGAGACCATAAACAATAATGAATGTAGTTTTGGCAACCTACGCTTTACCTTTTGCACATTGACATCAGCATGCTTCAAGTGCGACGAATATCCACAGCCAACTGAAATATGCAGTTGCTGTAAATGAACCTATAAGTTTGAAAGCCGTTTTTGGTGGCAATGTGAACTTCACCAAAATGTTTGAGAAATGTTTCATTGTTAAGAAACAAATTAAACCTTATAAAATTATTGTAGTATGATATAGTGTATATTGAGCTACATTCTGAATTGAGACTTGATGGTAAAGCCTTGATTCAATCAGCCATTTTATTCCTGCCCTTTGGGCTGCCTACCACCGTTCTCCCTCTGTCTATGGGGGTAGGTTCTCCTGCCCCGCGTGGGCGCTCTATGGCCTGTGCTGCCCCCTGCGCCCTTAAGCCCCCACTACCTACCAACCAACCATAGATCAAATTATTTTTGTGTGGTCAATTTTTAACACGTTTTTTGACATTCGTCACTTATTTTGGTCAAAATCACTGGAACCAATGGGGTCGAGTTAAGCGGCTTTCCCTGTACTTAAAGCTTATGTTATTATTTTATTTTGATAATACTTTAAGCTATCCTACTCAAAAAATATTATATTAATACCTTGAAATATATTGAATCTAGATTATCATAATATAAATTAAATACACAATAATCTAAATCAGCATGATATGGGCAGAAAAATTGAATAGCAAACTGTAGTTTAACATATGTTGAAGCTCTTTATTGCCCTAGGTGATCATGTACACAAAGACACTCCCTCAAAACAGCTACGACAATATAGGTTGCTGTCAGAGCAAAGTTATGTCTGTAATGGTTATGGAAAGATATATCCAAAATAGCGCCTAACTATTTATTAGATTAATTATCTTTTTGAGAAATAGGGTGCCTCAGCTACGTGTTTTAATTATTACTCATGGAAATAATTTTACTACCTCTTAATACTGTTTTCCTAATTATACCGTAAATTTATGCAATTTCATTTTTATTTCAGACTTTGAGCGAGACCCATCCCTCCATCCAACTGCTGGTCCATTATTTATGGAAAGATCAAAATTAATAATTAAAAGTGTGTATGGATAACTGATTTCTGAAACTTAGTTAATTTTTATTGTTATTTCATTCTATTTTTGATATCATTTGTAAAGAGCCTAATGCTTACTATTATCATATCTTTTTAAAGATGGTCTAATCAAGCAAAAAAGCCAAAATAATGTAAGTAAAATTAATACAATGTAGGCCTATATATTATACTGGGTACAGCAAACATATGGCTCCCATAAACTGTTTATTATATAAAATGCGAGGAATGAAGCACTATGAAAGCATTGCTTCCTTAGGCTGTCGTTCCAATGTCTACAAACTTTTGCAGATGTTTTGGCTTTGGTTAAATTTCTTGGTCGCCCAATACTTCTATCAACATTGCTTCCTGTTTCTTAAGCCGGTCATACACGAGGAAAGTTATATCTGGAAATATGGCATGTTTAAAATGGGAATTACGAGAAATGAAATGTTTTGATTTGTCAATTATCAAAACATAAAGGAAGTCTAATTACTTTCAGTTTGAAATTTTCCTTTTTAAAAGCCATGGTTAGTAAAATGCTCAGAAATAAGCGCTTGACTTTTCGGACACGCCTAAAATTACCAAGTTTCCAGATGTAACTTTCCCCATGTATAGCCGGCTTTAGAAACTAGCAGAGATTGTAGCAACAGTTCTGTATTATCAATTCAGGGCCTGCCAGGATGTTCAGCATTGGTAAATTTGGCTATTTCCAGTAATTGCTTGAATAAAATGTCTATGGAACCTGTCTTTTGCCGTAACCAGTTTATTATTAATTATATAATGCTTATAGTGTCCCTTCAAGTCCAAAGGAGATGCAGTGATTAAAATTGTATCAAAGGTTTATTAAGATAAATTTAATTCATATACTAAAGAGCACAGAATAAAAAATTAGACTAAAATATGTGAACATACATTTCTACCTATTTAGCCCCTTTTAATGACTATTGTTTGTTTCTATTGCTTTAATAAAATGTACAACAATAAAGGGTATTTATGCAAAGGCTTACAGCAGACTTTCACAAGTATTTTCCTAGTTATGTGCTATTAAATGTCTATTCATAATTTACTATATTTTCTATTAGATTTTTGATGGAAGGGTGCTGAAGAAAAGTAGTTCATGCTCAACAATATATTTAGATGAAAGCACAGTTAGCCAACCCAATTTAAAGAACACAATAAAATGTGTTGCTCTGGCGATCTATTATCACATTAGAAACAGAAGTTCTGAAAGATTAATGGAAATATTTGATGAAAAGTTGCATCCACTTTCAGTGAGTAATTTATAAGTGTTCATCTTTGCATTTTCATTATTTGGTGCATATAGTCCTATAAAGAGACTGGTTGCATTGAGTTTTACATTTACTTTTAATTTGTTTAACATTACTGAAGAAGGATTGCCTTTCGGACGAGTATAACCAACATGATCCGGAGCATAGGATGATTTATAAATTTGTAAGGTCACTATTTAATGCTGCACAGTTAACTGCAGAATGTGCCATAATTACATTGGTGAGTTTTACTCTGTAACTGATGCATGAAGCGAAAAGTATATTCGTAACATCTGCATTTATTCATGCTTTTGTTGCAGGTTTATTTAGAAAGGTTGCTAACATATGCAGAAATTGACATTGCTCCAAGTAATTGGAAAAGGATTGTTCTAGGAGCCATTTTGTTGTCTTCTAAGGTTTGGGATGATCAAGCTGTTTGGAATGTAGATTATTGCCAAATTCTTAAAGATATCACAGTTGAAGACATGTAAGAATTCTCATATCATTCCATTTATTTTGGTTTGAAGCATTAGTTATTTTAGAAATACTTCAATATTACAATCTCTGTAAACTAAATAACAATTCATAAGGACTTGCTTAAATTGACATAATTATAATTCTCAGCAATATGGGTCCATCACAATGGGTTTAACTTTTTTCAAAGCTCTTGTTAACTCTAAATTATATTTGCATGTAGTTATCCATGAACATATTTAATGTTGGTTTCATTTTCTCTAGGAATGAATTGGAACGCCAATTTTTAGAAATGCTTCAATTTAACATCAACGTACCATCCAGTGTTTATGCCAAGTATTACTTTGATCTGAGGTCGTTAGCCGAAGCGAATGACTTTACATTTTTAGCAGAACCTCTTAGCAGAGAACGTGCTCAAAAACTTGAGGTAAAATCTATCAAAAGTACTTTTTAATTTATAATATTTTTTTTTCAAATGAAATGGATTTCTGTGAATTTCCATTAATTGTTGAGGCTATCCAGGTGGGTTGGGAAATAAAAGCTTTCCCAGATGGTTGAAGTCAAGACCTTGTAAAATGAAAGGAAAATTCGAGAAAGAGCATTTAAAAAAAAAGCGCTTTATTTCTTTAAAATTTCATTCATTAAACAGTCCACAATTTTATTCTTATCTCTCTTTGGTGTGATAATGTTTGTTTAAACAACAATGCATTCCTTTGTTATCCCGTTGCACTCGTTTGAGCAAGGTATGGATTGTACAGTAGCCAAATAGTTTTCTTTTATGTAAATTGATCAGATTTCTTTCTTAATTCTTTTTTCTATTACTGGCTTATGCAAAATAAAGATCATTGGAAAATAGTGAAACTATAACCTTTGCTAATCTGCAACCCAGATGTTCCGAATCCATGTAGCCGAGAAAATGCTGTATATCTTATTGTATTATATTGCAACAACTAATGTTATTAACAGATCAGGTTATTAATTAAGAGGATTATTGCTAATATGTATACTACTTATAACATTTAGATTTATTTACAACCTTATATGACAGCTTCTTATGAAAATCACTCTGTGGCAATTTTAAATGAGAATAAAACCTCATAATTACTGATTCAACTTTACCATCTTTTAGGCTATGTCCAGAGTATGTGAAGACAAGTTGGCTGAACTGCACAGAAATGGCTTAAAAAAATGGAACAGCGTGGACAATATGACTATTTCCAGGAGAAGCATTGCAGTTCTTTCCTAAAAACCAATGAATGGCATTTCTTAAAACTACAAGTGATTTCTTACAAGGATGGACGGGTCGTACATGAACAAACTGATTATTGGACAACGACGGCCAGAGGAAATGCTTCGGTATACTACCTCTACTTCAGTTTTCCTCTGCTTGTGTGTTGCTGCAAGTGTCCAAGGGATGCTAATGCCATTCTTGCCAAGAAGGACTAAACATTGGCATTTGCCAGGGTCATTGAAAATCCCCATGTTCAGACTTGGTTAAACTGAAAAAAATGAATTGTAAGTACAAACTGCCATCCATTATTTTTTTTTAAACTTTTTGAGGCTGATTTTCATCTTCTACAGAGATGATCTTAATTTTGCTGCATTTTATTTTTGGTTTGATTCTCATTCACAATGTTTCAAAAAACATTGATGTTTGAAATTAGTTGCTTCCTCCATTCTAATCTTCTTGCTCCGAGACAGAATTCACCCAAATGTATGTCATGTTGAGTTGGTCGTCATCATTTTTGCCATATATCTGGAATAACTATAGATTGCTGAGCACATTCCAGCTGCCAAATTAAATTTGACTCATTTTTTATGTTGTCCTGAAATGGGATGAACCCATTATTGCTAGATATCAACGCTTTTTTTTGGGTGTGTGGTAGTGTTTTGGGTATGAGTATTTGGTTCTTAAGCATTTCATCATGTGTTCTGCATCGGTAAGCTCTTTAGGATACCAAGCTTTATTCTGGAAAGTATACAAATACCTACAGACTTGCATGAACTGATTTGTTTAGAAGGATTATAACCCGTCACATTTTGTGTGTGGTAAGAGAATCCTGAATTTCAAAGAACATTTTTGCTAAATGTATGGATTTTTTTAAATTAAATTTTTCTTTACAATATCAAAAATGTTCACTGCTTTGCTATATTTCTAAAAAAAATTTGTAGAATTAAAAAAGTGTTCTTTGAAATTTACTAGGTGTGAATGTGAAGCTAAAGAACTGAGTGGCCATATCTGTAATCGGCTCCTGAATAAGCATGATTTTATTTAAAGTTATAATTGCATTACAGGTAAAAAAATAATAATCCTACCATGATTTAACATTGCGATTTCCAAATGTTACAGCTTATTTTGAAGAGGGGATTTTCCATTAGCCTTCTATGAGATGTGCAGAAATTTATGCACCATGGTAGCAGTTTAGATCCAATGTGGAATTTTCACATTTTAAAGTATAACAAATGTCTTGGTACATTGTTATTTCTTGGTGAAACTTAAATTAGCAGAGATTAAGAAAATGGCTATTGTCATCCATTTTAATAATAAGCATATTGTTGAAAAAATCATTTGCAATGGTATGGACCATGGTTTAGAAAATGAGCCCACAGTCACCTGTCAGTCAAGCTATCAGCAAACGATGTATTTTTAGTTTGAATTAGGAGAATTTTCATGGTAGATTGCCAGTTCTGTGGTGAAACAAAATAAGAAGCGAGTTTATTATATTTTCACTGGATATCCATAAATTTATTTTCCAAATGTTACGTTGTATATATCATGCAAAATGTTTTTATTTGAAATATGTTGCTCAAAAATTGCGAAATTTATTTTCTTTTTATTACTTCAAACCATGAATTGGCATTTGAAATGGTACAAGTCTGAAATATCAACGCAACTTCCATGGATTACTTTGGCAATTAACTTTTTTTTTAATCAATGTTATTTATAAGAATGCGGCCAACATTTGGCATTTTCACTCATGAAATTTATAAATCTATTGATCTTAGGAATTCTTTTGTTTGCCAGTTATTAACAGTAGTTCTATTTATTTTAAGTTGCCTTTCTTTGAAATTCTACAAATGAAGGTTTTCACCTTGAGATTTTTCTTGCCAAGGACAAAGTAGGGTTAATGCAAAGTGTGAATATAATCCAGTAACAAACATTTTCACAAAATTTTAGGAATCTTTCTGGAGACCTCTTCGTTAGTAGAAGTGTTCGTAAATGAAAAAAAAACGGTTGACGATAGGCCATGATCTTAAAACCCATAAATAAAACTTGAAATGGTAACAAATTATAAGCATAAAGTCTGCTTTTACATAAGAAATGTGATGAATCAAGTCTATTGAAATATCTGCAGTAACTTCCTTGAATATCTCCCTCTATTGGCTTTGTGGATGATATTACCCAGACTATGCCAACCTGTGATTGGTTGTTGTGATACACGTTAATGAAATAAAATGTGACATCTTTTCATTAACTTCAATTTGGTGTTTATTTACAATTTGTGTTATCAAGATAAATTTGAATCATTTTATGTAAAGCTAATGTTTCTCCTAGAAGATTTCCTCCAAGATCTTGCATCATAATGTCCAAGGTATCCATTATTTTCCTCAAATCAAAAAGAAGCTGAGCTCTCACTGTTGAATCTGACTCCTGTGATGACTTGGAGAGGACCAATTCATCATATTGGACAAATCTTGTATTTGCAATTGTGGCAAGTAAAGTTTCGAATTCACAGATATTCATACCATGCGTTGCTTTGAGCATAAGCTGAAAAATTGAGTTAAAAACCATTAGAAATATATTTGCATATTTTGAATTTATAATCTTTTTTTAAAACAAGCATGTTCACGAGTTAATTTGAAGTTACAAATTTCAAAATGAACAAAGGAAAATATGATAGAAAACTGGATTAAGAGGATACAGGCAAAGCGAGGGTTGCTTGTGTTGTATAACAAATTTCGAACTACTTGCTAATCTTTTTTTAACCTCAAAAACACTGCATCGGTTCAACTACTACCACCATTTAAATGCCTACCTGACATTGTTCATTCCAGCCTTCCATATCTCGGCACTCACTTATTTCGATTTCTACCTTTTTGTGCATTTCGAAAAGTGATCGCCAGATGACACTAATATTACAGCGATTAAACCAGTTATGATTTATGGATATCGTGTCTTCCTAT
The DNA here is from genome assembly GCA_034697705.1 of Ommatoiulus sabulosus. Lineage (NCBI taxonomy): Eukaryota > Metazoa > Arthropoda > Diplopoda > Julida > Julidae > Ommatoiulus > Ommatoiulus sabulosus. The sequence goes on along the minus strand of JAQGAO010000508.1, from coordinate 25,284 downwards.
GGAAAATAACAAGCAAGATTAAAGGTCAGCTGGCAAACAAACAATAAGAAGAGCTATTGCAACTGACCATATTATGGACCTGATGAAACCATAAACTGGGAACAAAAATGATTTCACCTGGTTTCTGAAGTATTTCAATCTTTGTTTTGACTTTGTGATAATTTGGGAAGTGTTTCACATCTGACATAACTGTGGATGTAACGTCATAAGCCAAATTCCCAGAAACGTCTTTCAAGTTCTCCTCTTCCTCGGGAGGAAACAGAATCCATTTCTTGATTCCACAAATGTTGGCCGACCAACTGTATGAACTGAAAACGTCCACGTGAAGAGGCGTCCTAAAATAATGGGAACGGTTTCTCCGTTGCTTACAAGAGGTAATGATTATTTTTTTTAAACTCGCAATTGCCTTACCAAGATCCTTTTGGACCCATATAAACGAATCTGTAATCATCATGCTCATCTTGTCTTGTATTGCAGAATTCATTGAGCCAATCAGACGAAAAACATTCTGGAATTTGGTAGCAGTTGACAGATGGAAATTCCCTGAGGATTTACTAGTTAAATGGGTCTGATGATTCATAGAAGTTATATATACAGCATAATTAATTAAACTCACTTCGTGAAATGCCAATCTTTCAGATATAAGTTTCTGTGTATTTCATAGTTGTATTGGTCTGCAATTAGACCAGTCCAATAGGTCATGTAATCAGACAATAGCATATCTTCTTTTAATTGGGCATTATAATGTTTGATGCTGCAATCTGCGATGGGAACTGTCGCTGCACCTACAAATAAGATCAGTAAACTGCCATGGCTGTTTACCCAAGGACATGCGTGCAAATAGGTAACACATGTACTGTATATATGCATGTATTGCAGTTTAATTTTTCTAAATGCATATACACTGTATATGCTGTATTTGCTTTAAATATACATGTATATGCATACAACGTACTAAACTGTTTATAAATCCATGCATGTATATCATGCTATGTTCTTTAAGTTTAATTAATACGTATTAATTTTCACCGAAATGCTTCTTTAAATGATCGAGATTTGGCCTTCCATCCCGAGTCACCCATTCCTTTCTACTTGTCCAATTTTCTGTTGTTTTTTCATGCAACAAGAAGGGTTTGAGCCATGCATTTTCTCCTAATGGTTCAACAGTAATCATAACGACCGCTCACAGTGCCGAGTATCGATCCCTGTGCTATATGTACACATGTGGTATGTATGCACAGTGGTATGTGCCCAGCTGCTCAGTATACCACAGAGCTGGTATATATTGTGCCAGGTGGCGCAATATACGTATCTTTACAAGATGGCGCGGTTCTCAGATGTTGTCCCTTACACATGTGTGCGAATTGGTAAGCATTATTCTATATTTATTTCAATTTCATCCTGACTGAATAGCAATTTAGTCAACTAACTATGTCGAGCGTTGGTCTAGTGAACTTTGGCTTGCTTATTCTTGCACATAATTTAATCATATACGAAAATGCAGCTCGGCCCATTCAGGCGGATGTTGAGGAGAAGGAAACTTGCATGTGATTGAGTACCTTCGCTTGTTTCCGCATGAAAATACACTTTTAATGCACTTGGGTGATTTTATTGTTGAAAGGATGATAATATAGATATGGAATCTAGATTGTCATCCAATGAAAGAGAAATAGAGTATTGGTCAAGGGAATTATAAGTGTGGAAATCCCGTTGTCTTTATATAGTGTCTATCGTCCCACGAAATATCTGAGCCCACAGTTATCTTCGTTCCAATTAAGCTCTGCCATTTTTTTTCTAAAAATTTCATTACAATTTATTTACTCTTCATTCCCCCAGCCTTCTTCCATAAAGTGCCCATCCTTAAACCTCCACTCAAATTCCTCATCCTCCGACACAACGTACAGTACAAACATTTCTTTAGAAATTCATTCTAGTGGGTCAAGGTTTCCCCTTCCCAATGTTATGCTCACACAAGGAACAAGGTATTTAAATTCTTATGCCAAGATGAAATAATATTTTAAACTAGAAGAATAAGATTCTGCACTAAGGGGTCTCATTGCCTATTCTGCCCCCCTGCGCCCTTAATTAAGCCACCATCACCAACCAACTAAGGGGTCTCAACCCCTTCTGGCATTTTTCTAAGGGCTATTGATTGGTTGTTCTAGCTGGGTTATTGTTGGTTGAAAGGATTTATTATATTTAAATTATTAGACTCTTTGATGTAACAGGTGGCTACCCTGTAGAGTTACCACATGTGTGGTTCTTTGATACTATAAAAAGTGCCAGTATAAGTGTATATCAGAAATTTATATATACCTCCTTATAATTAATGCGAATATTATTTGAGCATGAAGCATATCTTGACGAAGATTAAACAACAAAATGCTGATGTTGGCCAAATTGCATATCATTGTTAGGCTGGCAGGTGTAATTGATCATTCCTTTTGAATCAAGATTAGTAAATATTGTATATATCAGAAGTTTTGCGACTATCCTCATCTTTAGTATCGCTGTTATCTTTCTTCAACCTAACTCCACTTTTCTGCTCCTCTGCCTATTTCACCTCTATGCATCACACTACTAACAACATCTGACGCGGCCTCTTAATTGCAGTTGGAAAAAATTTTTGGTGTTAGGTTCTGGTTTATAGGGTAAAATCTGCTGCTTCATTTTCTGCGCAACGCCATTAGACTGTATCCAGTTAGTACTTACGTAAGCTGCACACATGTATTGTATTAATAATATATAAATCAACCACTTTTGTATTTGGTTTCTATTCATTCTATTTATTTAAACTATGTGATTTAGATGCGGATTTAAGTGCGATTGCAAATTCTGCAAAATGCTGCGTTTCACGCAAATCTGTTGAAAATAGAACATCGGCATTGAGCAGATTGTCGGAAATGTTTATGACGGATGAAAATAAGAACGATGTCCTACCCTGTCTTTGTGTCCGTGCTGGTTTCGATCTTTTCTGTCGTGCAATGGAATTTCCCTATGGATCTGAGATTATCATGTCTGCCATCAATATACCAGATATGGTGACTGTTGCGGAGCACAATCAGTTGAATGTGGTGCCATGGGATGTGGAGATCGACACCCTGGCACCAAAAATAAAACTTTTACCAGAGTTGATAACCGATCACACTGTTGCGGTATTGGTTGCTCATGTGTATGGAACGACCCTTGATATGAGTCCTATACTCGAAGTGTGTGCCAAATTTGGGATAGTCGTTATTGAAGATTGTGCACAGGCATTTGGAGGATTTTCTTACCTTGGTAATCCTAAATCCGATATCTCACTCTTTAGTTTTGGAGTAATAAAATATCAAACTGCATTTGGAGGAGCTATTGCCAAAGTGAAGCAAAAAAAGGTGTACGAACGGATGGTAAAAATCCATGAAACTTATAATATACAAAGTAATACCGATTACTTGAAAAAGCTAGTAAAGTACTCTGGTATATACTTGCTCATCAATGTTCCCGCAGTCATGAGTCCAGGAATGAAGTTGGGGAAATTACTCAATGTAGATTATCAGATGAGAGTAGTCAATTGGCTTAGAGGCTTTCCACAAGGCCTCATTCATCGGATTCGGTTGCAACCGTGCACTGCTTTGCTCGTCACGATGGCAGAAAGGCTACAGGCTGTATGTGAAGACCAGTTTTTGTTGGGCAGATTCAAAGCAGAGTTTGTGATCAACAAAATTTCTGATTATGTTCGTATTGTGGGATCAAGAGTGAGAAGGAACAATTTTTGGCTTTTTCCAGTGTTGGTGGTAAGTAGTTTTATTTTTACATATATTTTTTTTGGGAGTAAGCTTCAAAACATTTTCACCAGGAAAAAAGAAATGGCAAATTTGCAAAACCTTTATACATGTAATTCCATTGCTAATTTCCAGTTTATTCCAGGATGATGCCAAACAATTTTCCACTGTTTTAAACAATTTGGGAGTTGATTCTTACCGAGGCGCTACTCAACTCGACGTTATATTACCACCTCGTACAAGGGAAAATAATTACACATCGAAGCATTTAACGCCTATTAGAAATGCTACCCAAACATCCCGTTTTCTAAGCCTGCAACCAGATAACTCTCAAACTGATGCTGCCATAGGATTTAACTTGGCAAAAAATGACAAGATTGAAAAGTCTCAGACCCTCTATTGCAGCCCAAGCGGAAATACCTTAGCAGGCAGTGCATATCAAAATGCTGCAATAGATCTCCATTGGCCTCATGAAGCGCAATATCTTATTGATCATGTCGTTTATTTGCCAGTACACAAAGATGTGCCAATTTCATATTTGACTGCCATCTGCGAAGCCGTAAAATTGGCAGTTTTGAAATGTAACACTCGCAGTTCTGTCAAGCTTAAATCGAAATTGTAAGAGACAGAAGGTACCCATCAGTCACTCACAAATTTAAATACCTTTGTCGTGATAATAATGCATAATATTCTTGAAAGTATTTGATTGATCTGAATCTAATGTCAGATATGCGGGTGTACTAGCTTTGCAGTCTGTATGGAAATTACTGCCAAGACTGTATTTTCAATAAAATTGTTTTCTCTGTAGTTAATGAAGGTAAATAATTTGAAATTGCGAATTTCACATTTTTAAATTTAATACCCACACGACTATTAAATACTTAATTGTTTGCCGGATATTGCACGTATGGATCCCAAGATTGTGCTTTTATTAAAATTTAAAATAAACTCGTGGAAAATTTACATGTATGAATTTGAAATTCACATTTCATAGGTTATTTACGTTCGTTATCTATAGACATGTGACTGATAGATCCTTTTAAGATTCAGTTATTTGCGATTCTAAAGAGCATAATTTTTTCTTTTTTTTTGTAGTGAAGAATAAGCTGCGAAATTCCGTTTATTGGATTAAAATGGTGGGATTAATGGGGGAATATCATATCTTTGATTTATGAGGATTGGAATTTTTTAATTTAAAAAAATTACAGCTGATTTTTCTATCCCTACATTTCTATTTTCTGTGCAACCTGAAATGGTCTCAGACTTGCTTAATTACTCTATTATTAGAATTGATTATTATACATGTACTGCATAATTATAAACAGAATGTGATGTACTCAGTTTCCTGCCAACCAACATCTTTTAGTCGTTGTGGCCCCAGTGCAGCCCTACAATTCATGCCAAATAAGCACTTCGTTGACCAAATATTTTGTTATATTATTTATTTACCACAATTTCACATATTTACACGTTCTTTTTGTCTAAATTCATCACAATATTTCATCATTTCAAATGGGTTGTTTTCAACTACTTTATTTTCACGCATGATTTTCAAAATATGCACTAATTTTAATAAGGCGCAGTTTGGTTTAACCATTATATTTGGTATTATCACTATTTTGTAGTAACAGTTAGCATATTTTAGCTTGGTGAGAATATTTCGTACACTGCAAAGGAAATACGATTAAAATTGCATATGAAATATATTTTTCTGTTAAAAATAAGAGTTTTATCCGTTACGTAATAAAGATCTGCAATTGAATTCGTATTTGATATTTATTTTAATTTGTTTGACATAAATATGTCATCCCATTCTTAATACGATTTTCAAAGCCATAGAATGTATTAAAAAAGCCCGGCTTGTCGTTTAAGTGACTGTTGTTTCCACCCTGGTAGGCTTCTGAAGCTATCTCTATCCATGTGAAAAATTTGCTCAAAATCAGCATCGTCAAGGTAAAGCTGAAATAATGTAGTTAAATGGTTGACTTTAGTTTCTGATAATGTTTAAGGCAATGTTTTCAATGACATCTTGTTACTACCTCTTTACACGATGGAACTACTCCTTCTGGCAACTTGTCTACATCTTTATGGAGTAAGTCTGCCAATGGGAAACGTGGAAAGTCGGCTTCCTTCATACCATTCGATGTTGCCTACATTGAAAAAATACGATGTTCTGATTCTGACGTGACGTTGTGCATTTCGATGTTTTTGCAGTCATTGTCAGTGGCTGCTACAATTTAGTTCAGTGCAGTTGATATTTGCATACCTTTTCATTTAAATGAATCAATACGATATCTGACACTTTTGTACGAATGGGATATTCATATTAAATATGCAACCACAAGCACTTTCATCTATCAGGTCTAATAGCTTACTGCCGTAGTTTATACTTACTACAACTAAGGAAAGTCCTGGATAGTTATCTTTCATTTCTTGCTTCATCTGCTCGTAAGTCTTGTTATTCTGCATTAGAAACAATTTTCATATACTTTATATGGATGTTCTTGTAACGAGCTAAGATGATTTTCGATGTGACATTTTTTACGTCTGCCTACTCACACTCCACAATTCTCTGTCCCAGGCACCAAAGAATCCAGTAAATGTTGGCGGCTCAAAACCTTGTTTCACTCGTACAATTGGTGTTTTTGGATCTCGTCCACTTGGATCTGTTTTCAGATATTCCTTAATAGCAACAACACCAATATGTTAGTTTTTTGTAACTTTGTAATTATTTATGTTAAATTATTTGTCTCAAATCATACAATAGCAGCTTCCTCTGCCAGTTTTTTTTCTGAATCATTTGCTGCTTGGCCTATCCATAAAAATATATAGTTCCAAATGTCCAACAGCATAACGTCCTCCTCTAGTAAATCTGATTGGTTAAATTCAACAATCTCCTCCACTTTGAAGTTTCCACTGGCGTTTGAGCATTGGAATAAACGAGCCACGTGGTCTTTGTCGTCTTCCTAAAGGACAGATATCCAAAACACATTAAATATCATTCTTATTTATGATTTGATTGGTAAAATTAATGCAGTCGCCAACATGAATACCTGTAATCTTTTATCTGCTGAATAGGGTTCCTGTCCTCCCAACGCCTGCCAAAATTCTGGTTTCTCTTGACCTTCTGAAATCAGTAATGGCTCTCTGTGGATAAAAAATAAGTTCAAATATTACAGTCACTGACTGGGGTTATAAATGAAATTTAGAATAGTTTTTAATAAAATCACTGGTGCTAAATCTTGCATCATACGTTTTGGATGTCTCATTTTTAGGGCCCCATCATGTAGCAACTTTTAAAACAAAAATCTTACTTTGACGATGTGCTGGCAACTGCTTTTGCCATTTCTCGTTCATCTCCTGTGCTGCCTTTTCCTGCCCAAATGTAAGTGATGCTGGGCGTAAACACTACGAAAACATCATTGGAGTTGAGCGACGCAGCTCGCAATTCAACCTAGATTCAAAAACGCATTGCTTTTATTTTTTTTTATAAATCCTAAGATGGCCCTAACTAAGCCCATGAAAACACTACATGTATATAATAAGTTTTAGTAAAGAGACTATTTGGCCAACAAGCTAATATTTTTGGTTCAATTCCCCATTTTGATTAAACTGGCCCTCATTGCAGAATTTTTGTTATTTGTGAAAAAAAAAGTCGATGGCACTTGACGAAATACTAGCTCTATGTTTGGAAATAAATACCATTGCATGCATGCTTTATGAAATCATTCCAGAATAATTATTCTGAGATTTAACTTTCATTCGATTTATGCTTGAAGAAAGTGGTGTCTACCTCTGTAGCTCTGACATGATTATGGGGTGTTCCTCGCACTTGCATCAAGTAGGTTTGACTGTGTCCTGTATCAGTTTCGTGCAAGTTATTGAATCCACTCGCATGACCACCCTGTGAAGGTAAGGTCAATGAACCCATGGTCAAAATTCTCCTGAGATAAATTACATTTTTAAAAGCTATCGTAGCGCTCGAAAAACTTACATGATATGTTATGATACGTCCACCGAAGATGGCTAAGAAATGGGAAGGTTCTTTTCCCTCTGTAATTCGCATTTGCACGGCTTTACCGCCATATTTCTGATCTATTTCTACGGTTTTCAATGCAGCTGTTCCTTGTTCGTCGGCCGTTGATTTTGAACCCTGCCATTTTAAATGAGAAATATTCAAATGTTTGTTACATTTTGAGGCAAAATGCATTGAACTCAGGTGGCCTTCCAGCATAATAGGTGATCTTACCATCCAGTAATAAATAATGTAGTTTTCGGATCCTCCCTGATGATAGCTATAAACGATAATGTAACAATCGCCATTGAAAAATCGTCCATATCTATTTGGATCCTGTGGAACGATGTCAAAGTCTTTCACTAGGAAAACCTGAAAGATGCAATTTTTCAGTCTGATTGTTCAATGATTAATTCCGCAGTAAATGGCGCAGTCATGTAAATGGAGATCTTACTTCCTTGTTGCCTGAACCATCATCTACCATTTGTGTTTCGGCCGCCAGCCTGGTGTTTTCGTGTAACGTGGCTGCATCGAATTTGGTTTGTACGACCTTTGCTGAAATACCAACATCACTTGAATATTAGGACCTATTATTACTTTGGGCGGAAATCATAGGAATCTTTTACATAATCTTGCAGAGTACTTCTCTCTCACCAATGCTGCCTCTTGTGTTGATTTTCCCCATTCCAACAGTTTGATTTTTGTCCTTCCAGTTTCGGAAGAGGGCCTTGAATTCCAGCGGTTCGCCGCCATCAATAACACGAGTTACTGGAGTCTCGTGTGCATACCCCTTTTTCTTTGAAAATCCCTATATAGTTAAAATGATAAGTCCGTTAGTCAACGTTCTTGGAGGCTGTTGTTCACGTCAAACAATTTTTGGCTTGTTTAAAATTCGTGATTCAGGTGCCATGCAGATAATTGTTTAAACTGTAAATCATGTGTCCATTACATTTAATGTGTTCTGTTATCCACTTATTTATAAGGAATGAATTACCTGTGCGTTACGCATGGCTTCCACTCTTTCCTTCTGACTGGCTTTCTTTCCAACCCAAACCCAAATTCCGGATTGTCCGTTATCAATAATGAAGGAATCCTAGTGATGTAAAAAATTACTCATGTGCAAAATTTAATCTCTTACGTCTAAAGGTAACATATGCCAGTTGCCAAATACTTACATTTAGATTTAAATCTTCCTGAAACAATGGTCCAGATTTCACTTCGGTGACTTTTAAAGTTCCATCCTCATCGGAGCATCTAATCATATTATTCAGTAAGTTAATTATTATTTGATCATGTTGCGCACGGCACACGTGAAACACTGGCGATAAAAAGTTTTCGGTGTTAACCTGTATAATTTTAGATCATTGCGTTTGGTCTCTATGACTTCATCCGGTGGTGCATCTGCCATACTCTTTAGTTCTTTGGCATTCAGAGGCAGAAATTGGTTAAAGTACTGGAAACGAGAAATCAAAGTTAGCTCTCTCCTCAAGTCTCCTTAAACAAACGTTGAATATCTATTAATTTGTAATGGTCTTCACGTGTTTTTCAGTATTTCCAAGCTGTCCCTCTTCCCCGTCTTCAACTATGATTATCGGCCTATCCCTGTCGTCTTTCAGACCTTGGGCTACGGTTGCTGCCTAAAAAAATATTAATATTATTTAGTGATATTAAAGAAATGAATCTAGGGAAAGTTTATAAATTCACTTACCTTTAACCTTTCACCTCTGTTGGAGTTTTTCCCAACCCAAATAATAATCGCGTGCTGGAGGTCTAAAACAAACGAATCGCCATCATTCATGTGTTCCCAGGCAATACTTGGCATCTGAAAGGAAACCAGAAAGATATTTCTTTATGGAATACATAATGGACCTTCTGCAGATTTCGTCAGCATGCATATATCACGTGACATTTCATTCATTCCATTGGCGAAAATTACCCGGAGGCAGTGCCGAGGCACGTTCTTTTAGTTGTTGATTCGATGAAAAGGTCATGGGACGTAGCCCCATACGTAACTCTGCAAAGGTCCATACTATGCAATCTTATCCTGTCTTAAATTCTGGCAAGGTTTGTTTGAGAAATAAGGCATTCAAAATTTCGTATTCTGTGAATTTTGCTTTTATGGCGATGTTAAACCTCGTACTTGGAATGATAGAAACGTGGGAAATACCTCGTAAAATATATATTTATATACTGTGACTATCTGCATTTTCTCTTTAAATTTAAAAATAGATAAATATAAAACAAATCCAAAAAAATGCATTTGTCATTTTACCTACGATTTTGCATTATTCCTATATTTATTTTTTTAAATCTTAAAAGGATATACCATATTGGCTTTAAAACTTATTCACAAGTAAGTAATATTTATCTGACAAGGTATTTTCTTACAGGTATAAAGTTAGCACTGTCTTAGCGAGTTTATTGTGACACATGTCTTACTTCTTTAATTATTGGCGACCGCTTTCCTTTTACAAGGAACATACGTTGATAGATTTCATCGGTGACATGATGGAATCCACTGGCAGCGCCTCCATTGAGTAAACTGTCAAAACAATTAGCGTGAGCTTGGTTAGAAATGTCACGATGATTGAAATGTTTTCAGTTTAAAGGTTTCAAAAAGATGAAGTTTTTCTGACCGAATGCCATTTTTGAAATATGCGACGAATCTCTTCGATTCGTTTCCTTGAACCTCTCGGTGCTGGACGGCCTGTCCACCAAAAAAATCGTCCATCTCCACAGCCTTGTATGCAGCCACACCAGCTTCGTCCTTTTATAAAAAAAAAATAATCGGCAATCAGAGAAAACCAGAAAGTTTTGCTGTCATTTCCTAAAGTCAATGTGCTACCTACATTACTCGTGCTGTCGCCCAACCAAAAGTGAATGTGATATTCTAGTCCTTTTTTGGATTCTTTCGACTGAAAGATTGAACATAAGGCAAACTCATGAATGTATTCGCATGCAATAAACTGCATCGGTATTTACATTAATTTTCGGTTATTACAATGGCTTGGGCTCCACCGGTGTCACCATACTCTGTTATCTGCGAATGGCAAGAAAAGAATATTTTATACAAAGTTAACTTGTGCGCAGGAATAAACGTTAATGTATTAATGAGATATGGTTCATTTTTATAAGTTTTAATGCAACGTACGCTTAATACTAAGTAAGAGTCCCCAGTGAAGAAACTGCCATATTGATCTTTAGGTACTGCTGCCAATTGCAGGTTCTGCGTGAGAGTGCATGCATGGTAAGTTATGTCATTAACAGAATTTATATGCTATGTCGCTGACATGAATTGCATCAAAAAAGTAAATGGACGTTGTCTTACTTCAACTCGCCATATCAGGAAAGCTGTTGTGTTTTTTGGAATGGCCCGAAAAGCCGGATCGGCTATCGTATTCGGTGTCGTCATGATTTATCTGGAAAACCCAAAAAATGCATCATTAGGATTTTCATGAAATTGATGTAACATTACGATAGCCATTTCGATCATATTAGAAAAGATTAAAATGTAGTTGCACAATTGTAAACATGTTTAGAAATGCAAGAATTTTCCACTCTACCGCAACGAAGGATTCATACATACCAGAGGCAATATAATCGTCTAATAACCTAATTGATTTTTAGCTGAAAAAAAAACTAGATTGCTAACCATGGTGATGACAGGCATTCGTTTATCAAGATTGCCACTTGGCAATAACCAAAAGCCAAGTAACGCAATCAATCTGTGTTGGGTGGAAGATTACAAGGACACAATCGTGTTGCCCCAGTGTAAAAACTTGAACTTTTTAAGAAAATATTTCCGACAAAACTAGCTGTATACGCTATTTCGAATGACGCTGCATTGTCTTATCGTGTTTTTTTTATATCCACAATTGTTCGTGACAGATCTATCAATCAGCAGAAATTGTGCAATAAACTAAGGGAACATTGATGTCTAGCTCCGATAAATGCATTAAAATTGACATGTGCCAAGCCCAGATTATGTTATATCGACATTATTCGATAACTTTTCATTGTTCATTATCTTTTTTATTTAACATTACACTATGTCACATAATTATTACTTGGCATGACTTTTTCTTTTGAAATACATTGCCGCTGCCTCTATGCATTTCACTATGCTTTATTTCTTATCACTGCAGGTCGATTCTGCCTCACTCTTGATTTGTCAGCTTTTAAGAACATTTTTCAAATCCGAATGATAAGAGCAGTGACTTTTTGTCAAATAAGGAAATGACAACTTCAAGAAGCATGATTAATTTCCAAAATCATAATTCATGTGATATTTCGCTTTCTTGTTTTCTATCGTAACGCCAATTACCTCGGTGAGAATGGCTATTGAAGTTCAATAAGTTTAAATCTATCACGTGATAATTTAGTACAGTATTTCTAGTGTAAACCATTAATCTTAATCAGAAAACTTGCTGGATAAAGACATGTTTGTTAAGGCCATTAGTTTATTAGTTGTTTTGTGTCTACATTAGTTGATTTAGATGATTATTTGAAGTGTAAATATTTTATTGGAGCAACAACTATGGACAGTGGTTAAATGCTAATAATTCGGAATAAAAATTATTGGAGTCTTATTTTTGTTTTTGTTTTTCATGAGACATGCTTATGGTTTTTTCATTATTGTCTTATTGAAATTTTTTAAATTGCATCCGTTGGATTCAGACTTTCTTCGTTTCACCAAGTATTTTTTATAAACAAAGAAACTAAACTTTTTTTTATTGTAATATAGTTTTTTGGTTTCTACCACTTATCAGGTGCAGGAAATCTTAATGACACTAAAGAAACATTCCATAAAAATTACTTAGAAACTTCCGTCATAAAGTTTTTCTCACTCGTGGTGCTTATTTGCTTCGCCAGAATGGCATTTTTCCAACTTCCAATTAAGAAGTTGAATCTCATAAGTTATATGACGCAAAAAAAAAGTGCTGTTTCTGGCCTGTAATTCTTTTTGGTTCATCTTTCTTCCTCACACAACTGCCTGCGGGGCAATGGTATTGCCACGAGCTTCCTGGATCTGTTTATTACTGTGTACGCTCATATTATCGTCATTATATGTGGGGGTTCCGAAACCTTTCCATGTTTCCTCCCATTGGACGTAGTGACGCATTTCAAGTAGACTGCCATACTTGAGTCATATGCTTTGTACTGCACATATGTACATGTGCTTTGTTTGTCATGATTTCTTTAAATGTTTTCGTACGTCTTTGGAGATGGTTGCTGTTTGAAGATAACATTGCTTTAGCTTTTCACAAAGCTTCTGAAACTATTTTGAGATTGATGATAAAAATGTTGTTCGGCATAATACTCCTGCTCTGTAATAATAGTTCATTTTGATGAAGTTGTTTAGGTATGCAGTAGCCTCACTCGTTTTGAAAACGTAAGCACAAGTTCCTTTAGGCTACTCCTGAAAAATCTCGTGTCATTGTCTGTTAGTGTCAAGATTAGGACACTTTTTGCACTTCAAACATGGACTAGCGTGAAACGAAAGTTGAACTTAGTCAAATTCCAGATCATACCTCTGGGAACGTTGACCTCTTCAATGGACAATAAAGGACTCGAACAGGGCAACAGTTCAGTGGGAGTACATGTATGTAAGGGAAAGCAAAAAGAGGCTATTATAATGGATTGCACTCTAGCTGCAGCGGAAATTTTGTCACGAATCATTTCATTCTCAAGAGTGCTCGCATAAACATTGCGCAATGTCGGTATGAAGATGTCCGAAATTTAAAAAAGAAACATTTAATATTTGAAAAACGATTCAATACAGTAATCACAAGCATAAGCTGACAGTTTCCTTGGGATGGAATTTTTCGTACTGTATCGATTTGATTTCGGCGACCCTCCATAAATTATTCTGAGGAATGAATTTAACTATAATGACGAAAGTATAGGGAGGAAAGATTGCAATATTTTCATTCCAAAAGAAATTTCAACTGTTCGTTTGCTACAGGTACACTTACCAAAATGCTTTTACTAAGTGCCACTTTAGTTAGTTTTTTGCAATAATTTCCAATTGTGCATATCATCAACATTTTTTCAACGGACATTATCATTTGGATAATATTACCATTGATTATTACAAAATTTGAGATTACATTTCTACCAGAGTAATGTATTATTATAATTACATATACATCGTATAGATAAGGCGATTGCCTTCGGAGAATTGTTTTAGGTGAATGTATAGGGAAACAGCATTTCATTATCTTATCGTTGATATGGTAACACATATTTTGTTATCGGATTAAAATGCTGCTTGAAAACGCGAAAGAGCTTGTTCAATATTGAAATGGGCCATACCAAATTTAATGTAGAGCAACGCTGATTAGGTTGGGAAAAACATATTCTGGAGCAAAAAACCAGTGATAGTTTGTGGGCTATTTCTCAAATGCTCGATTAGAAAAATATTTACTTATCGCATTTTTAAAAAAAATGATTGATATATGGTGTTGTGATTTATTGTCTGAGATATTGTAACTCAGGCATGGCACTTCTTAATTCATAATGTCTCAATATAAAGTTTAAATTGAATTTGCTTATTAGATTTTGATTTTTAAGTTAGAGTAACTATAATATGCCAGCAGTATTAAAGATAGAAAAATAATTGATAATTACCCGCTGAACATGAATGCACCGATTTATCATAACTTTCTTTTCGTAAGCTAACTCTTAAACTCAACTCAATAAGCCTTTTTACCACACTGTGTTTTTACTTGGAGTGCGTTTAATACCATATTTGTTATTTTTTAACCATGTACATTTTACCAATACCAACTCTAATATTAAAGTCTTAGGAATTTTAAAAAAAATAAAATATGAAAAGATTAATTTTCGATTAAACGGAAGCAGCATTCGACGTCAGATTGAAATTTCTTTCGCAATTATTATATTTTCCAATGAGGTATTAAATTCCGAAAGTAAATTGATGAAATTTGTTTTCTAAAATCGAATAACACTTTCTTTAACACACGTACTTCACTGTAGGATGTATTTTAAAGTGTTATGACATATCTAAAAAGAGCATATGATCACATTTTTTATGACGGAAGAGTTGAGAGAAGCTAGGGTGAGACGAGTGCTATCTCGGTTAAATTCATCTGCATTCACCTGGAAAGTGTGTAGAAAAAAATTGAACAAAACAATGTTGCTAGCATGCGAGGGAATCGAACCTGGGGAATTAATCGAGCTTTGTTGTCATAAATTAAACTCAATGAATTTTCTTCCGTCACAGGTAATGGCATAATTTTGAAAATAATGTAAAGAAATCGACGTTCATCTAGCTGTATCATGATTTAATGGCCGCCATCAAAATATTATGGTTTCTAATAGCGAACTACAGTATAATCCCTGTACGGAAGTTGTTTTGTCATATCATTTATCCGGCTCATAAAAAGACCAAGAATTGTGGCTGATTATTTGATTTCATTTTAAGATTACTGCATGCCCAAGTTTCGGTGTCACTTCGAACATCTCATATGTTCCTTCTTCAGGCACTTTTCATAATTCATTTTGATAAAATGCACTTTTTCCCACAGATTTGCGCTCATGTTTTGAGTCGTTTGGAATTGCTGGGAAGATTTCCAGGTGGCGTTTGACCTAAACAACCAGACTGTGAAGGCGTTGCAGATAACAATAGTAAGTTCTCTTCATTAATTGGTGTGAATCTCGTAATTGTTTCTTCCTCACCGTGTTTTTCCCTCTCGTATCTTAACCTTGCCTGTGCCAAATTGGTTTACTCAATGCTATTGTAGAGACCATGCAAATACATGTACTACAAACATATCCAATGCCAGCTAGGTTCCTATCTCCTTCAATAATTACTGTTGTTTAGGTAGATTCTACACAATATCTACAATTTTAAAATGATTTCTTCGTTTATTGACTTTGGTCTAGCTAAACGCCTGAAAAATTCATAGGAATTGTCTCGATCAGGACCCATGGTCCCCATAGGTACATGTAGAATTTGGCTTATATACAGGTACGTCGCCTAGGTGCAAAGGGGCCCATTGCCGACGAAATTTTTTTTTTCAAAGTAACTAATTGTACTTAATAAAAAATGCGATCAAAGGACAACTGTTCTCATTTTGAAAATTATAAAATTACTGGCGTTGGATATGACGAACACTTTAGGCATACCTTTGAACCCCCATTCATGAAAGTATCATCAGCGATGCGCTAAAACACAGATAATGATTGTATCTGATCTATGCGCAAAGTTTGTTTCTGAATAAGACAAATTTAGCAGAAATCGACAGCTCACCAGTTCTTTTCTATTATCTTATCTTCCCATGCATGCTTGGACGTTGCTCGCAATAACTGCTACTTCCGCTCCCAACCCTGCATTATAGCAGCGTCTTATGCGTGTTTTGTTAACATTTCTAAATGCAATACAATTGGTGATTTATTTCATGACTGGTAATGCTGCGCCAATTTTACTTCCTGTAATTTGTGTTCTCGTGCAATTTTGCGAGATAATTGGTAAACAAACGGGATCATAAACAAAGCGGTATAGCGTATAAGTACAGAAGTCGGCTACTCATTGCTCGGTATTTATTGCAATTGGGTCAGCAGTAGGCTACAATTATGCACATTCAATTGAAAATTGACTTATTTGCCTATGTTCATCTGATTTTTTTTGTGATTAAAGGTAGAGTATAAGCCGTGGATCTCTGGCAAGCCATTCTTTTGAAAGAAAATCCATTTATTTTAGTACGTTAACCTGTCTTGTTTTGCGCTGTTCCTTAGTCATAATTCCAAATCTGCATGTTTTTCGATGACGTCACGTTTTCTGATAATACCTTACAATATCTGCGACATACATGTATTATCTCGGACAAATTTTTATTGCGCATTCGTCGCGATGGAGAGATTAAAGGTCAATGAGGCTGTTTTCTGACTTGGCAAATTGATAATTGAATGGGAGGGAGCTTCTAACGAGTGCAGTTTGGCCCAGATTTCTAATGATATTTTTTTTGCAATCGCAACACATTTTGCTTATTTTGTTTGGTGATAACCAGTAACCATTTCAACCATGTTATTCAAAGCGAGACTATGCTAATAGTAATGCTAATTGTATGAAAAAGCAGTGTTTTGCTCTTTCCTCTGCATTGTACATTTTTAATCCGGTTATCAAATGCTCTAATTTCAAAGGGAATTCTACTGCCAAGTTTGGACTCGAAGAATAAAACACGTATTACCAACTTTAATGCAATGTGTTTGTCCTGTACAGTCAAACGCATAGTCTTGTTTACTGATTTAACATTTTTAAAAAAATTGATGAAATTATGATCGAAAATGAATATTTTTTCAAACTCAAAACATGCTGGCATAATAATTTATTAACAGTTGTTGTCCTTCCAAAATATGAAAAAATTAAATTACATGTAGTTCTCCAATTTCACTTAAATTTTGCGTTGATTTTTCCTGGTGGTGAAACGTTGATTCGGTGCCGGCGATATATGACGTCACATGCATGCAACACATTTAAAAGAAGAAAATGGTGATGAAATCTTGTTCACTGATATTGCTGAACAAAGGCAAAATATTCTGATGGTCGCTTATAAAAGATGCTCTGAAAACGTCTGCCCCTGTCCTGCTTATACATATACATTATAATCAGTAACTTTTTACTGTACTTTCCTAACTCACCCGTCCCTTCCTCCAATATTTGTTATGGACATCTGTATATACACTTGTATATAGTTCCTTATCGATTTATCAGTAACACCTTTGTCATAAGTAGTGTGTAAATTTGGTTTATTGTCGGTAAACACGTTTGCACTTATAGTAGCTGGCTATAAAGGGTTATTTGTAAAAACGTGTTCTCATCTGCATGCACGTTTTGACCAGATTTAAGCCCTGTTGCTGCAATTTTAACTATTCCACATAATAAGATATGGATAAAATATATGCTTCTTAACTTAGTGTGTCAGATATGTGGATCATTGCCCTTTAGTGAACGTTTCAATAAAAACTTATCCTTTACACATCCGGATATCATTTATGGGTAAACCTAAAATACTGTCTAAACCCTCTAAAAAAGTATGCAGAAGTGGTTCCTTTCTTTTCCACACTTTGGTTTTTCGAAGAACCGTTTCTGGAAGGTCAATAATGATGACATGGTCGCCATTTTTAGTTGAGGTGCTTTAAACATCTTTATGGAAAAATGGCGGATTTTGCTAGTGAACCATTCAAGATCCTCCAAATTATAAAGTGTTTATACGGTATTAATGCAAGGACACATAGCACCATATATATACTGTACTTGTATATACTGTATATTAGTTTTTCGCTTTTCAGTACAAATGTGGAAAACGATGTTGACCTTATAAAGTACACGTACATCGATGTACTTTGATGCAAAATTTGCCGCGTATTTAAATCGGCGACTTCTGGTCGACCGACGGTGATTCTTTGGAAATCTTCAAGTTTCCAGAAATTCCCACCCCCCGGCCTCCCCGCTCGCTCCCGTAATCTTCCAGTTGTCAAGAATAGTAATCCATTCTGCATTGTTTTTTTATCGAAAATTTTCGATCGCAAAAAACTTAGTCTCCTGTTTGAAACTCCAGTTGTTTCACCTGGTTCTATATAGAAGTTAATAATGATTGGTTTTTATGCTTTCGCATGAAACTGACATCGATCGAGGCCTGGAAATGTCATTGTTTTAATGCGATTGACTAATTCGCTGTGAAGCTAGCCCGTTGAATCGGTATGGCTTCCATGAAAATCTCATCGGTTTCGTATTTTATTTCTGCTCCGTGAATCCGCGAGGTCGGTGCCTCCGAAATGGTTTTTTTTTAGGACCAGGGGTCGTTCCAAATCCATTGAACACGCCTGATGCGTCAGGCGTCTAGCTTCCTGTCCATTCAAAGCCACTGCATTTGAATTTATAACCTCGTTTGCTGGCGTTTATTTCCTCTAAACTGATGTTCTGGGGGCCCGTGAAGCGATGAAAGTTTTTCTGGAACGTTTGTCCTCGTTCGCGACTTGTTTTTCCCGTCTACATTATCATAAACATGCAGAACTTAATAAATGAGACTTAATTACATCCAACGAAATCAGCCGGTTGTCATTGCCATTGGGAGTATACAACGTGTCCGTTCGTCGTGAAAATTGTTTACGGAAGATAAGAAGCGCCATGCACTTTTTATTTGAAGAACAGTCTATTGCTTTCTGTTTTGACGGTTTGAAGTTTGGGTCATCGTAGGTTTCCCACGTTCTTCTTTTTCTTAAATATTTACACATAGATTATACTCCATGGGATTCAGATCAAGAAATTTAGATAAGTGGTAGACTTTAAAGTTTATACATAAGCCGCTTATTACTGATTGGTTATATAAGAATGGCCCTTTATTCTTTCAAGAGGTTAGAACCAATATAGTGACCGTTGGCTATCGTGCGAAAATTCTCCCTACTCTGCATTTGTTGATGCACACAAAAATCCGTTGACTGCGTTTCGTGCTAATTGCTCGTAAAGAGGGGCAATTTAACGTAGGTTCAGTAGTTTGCTTTTTTCGATAAATATTATCTCTATTACATTCGATAACACTTTTAAAATGTGGGACATCGAAAGTTTGGTGAAATGTGCAATTCAAATTGACACCTGCATGCACGACATCCTGTTTTCTAAACTTGCAAATCTGGATTGCATATTTGCATTTTATCTCGCCAATATATTTTTTTCCTTTGACCAGAATTTGCTTATCAAAACTAACTGTGCAACCTGTATAGGACAACAACTCCAAACACGTTCTTGTAAACTTACACTTCCGAAATGTGTGTCATATGCTCTTCTTTTTGCAACTCTAGAACCGACCGGGAAGTAAAGGGAATATTTTCCGGATTCCTCCTGTTTGAAAATTGTTTTTGCACCCTGTAGAGACTTTCCGGCTGGTTTTATTGGTTATTCACGAGCAATATAATAGCCGGTAGAAACAAGCCTTGACAGAATCTTAAAAAAACTAGTTTGTGCGTATGTGTTTCACTGTTTCTGTCGTAATGCTCAAATGTTCCGGGCAATAAAAACACTTCATCTGTACCTTTTGACAGATTTTAAGTTCTAAAAATCGACCACCCCTCCCACTTCCCAGAATTCTCATGTGCTATATGACTATATCGCAACGTTCCTATACATTTAATAGTGACCTCGACCGTCGTTAATTAAACTCGATAATAAATCAATTCTCGAAATCGAACCAGAAGCACGTGCACATATAGTTGGCTATTTCATCACGTTGGTGACATAGACCGGACCCAACGAGGCTCGATCCGGCAGTAGATATCAATCGTCTTGTCGGTTTTACAACAGGCAGCTAGCGCATCGCCACCCATCTGCCAGACTCTCTCGATTTATCACTCTTTGGGCAAAATCATAGGCAATCGTGGTGTGCAGGCTTCCGAATTTTTACAAATTCCTGGCTCTCAGTTTTGCCCATGTTCTGCGTGTGGTTTTTTTGCCCCCTGCTAATGTTGCCTCCGACAGGTGGTTCCTTCATTTACCGGAGACACGCATGCCTGACCAGAATCCGTTGCTGCGAGTAATGCACTCGTTTTGGCATTCTCACTCTCCCCTCCCCCAATTTTCATATCCTCCATCATCGTCTCATATCTCCGTGGCGTTAAATATTGGATTAACTGGAACTTACCGGTGCCTCGGTCGTTCCCCGGTTCTAAAATCCTTTTTGGCGTGTTCGGCTAAGTCGTAATGCCGGTTATTGCGCGGCGCTTTTCTCCCCCTACTACGAAACCTTGTATCACTGGTGCAGGTACGCTCTCTCGCTCACCTGTCCTTACCACTGAATGCCAACCTTCCTGCAACTCCTGGTAATAACGAAATTCGCTCACCTTTGACGTGGCACCAATCACGACACGGCTGTGTTTTTTGCAATTTTTTTTGTTTGCTGATAGCGGCAGCGGTGCATCCCTCTTGCTACAGGCCCGTCCGTGGCGGCCGTATCGCGGTTTCGTGGCAATTTGCGTGACACACGTCGCTGTTTCCTGAAATTTTTTTTATATCTGTTGTATTTTTTCATTGAAATTTAGATAAACTGTATGTTTTAGAAACCTCGATTGATTAGAATTGAATTCTTTCGCTTTGGTTTGCAGTTATAGTTGCACACGAGCTGGGATAGTTTCTGGAATGCGAAGAAAGCTCTTTCTGGAATGGCGCCCTAGATCCCATGCACCTATAAACTTTGCACGGATTTTCCCTTCTTTGCCTCAAAGTGTTGTTCGCGAATAAAAATTTAGATTCTCTTTCAAATGGAGACATTTTCTTTGATCATTCCTCGATTGGGCAAATTTTTGTCCTTTGAGCAATTTGTTACCTCGGGTCTATATTTAGTAAAATTATAAACTAAACACGTCCTCATTTGCCCTGTAAATACAAGATGTGTTATCAAGTTTTCACGTTTCTATTGGTTCAGTGTTTGACATTTCATTAAGTCATTAAAAAATTGTCTTCGTGAGCGACGCAGTAAATGTGTCAAATAATACTAATACCACTTCAACCAATGGTAAAAGATGACCAAACATTGTCTTTGCAATAACTTTGCTCAAGCTACAGTTTTAGCTGTCCTCTTCTACCATCGGGACAGTTCCTCCAGTGCATTGTATATAGGAGCAATACACAGTATGACTGCCATTTAACGCAGTATTTTGTTTGAATTTGTTCTCGAAACTACAATTCCTGTTTTTTGCATCGATCTACAGTATTGGCTGAACGTTTTTAACTAGAATGTGTGCGAGAACCAGGCCTCAATTGCCAGCCAGTTTAATATTTTTACATCTCATTATTTATTTTGCTACATAATTGGAATTTACTTCTTTACTTTTAACTTTTTAACAACTATACAGATGCATCAACACATTCATTATCAGTATAATATCACCTGCAAGTCTGTAATTTGGGTTAATAAGGAATACACGCAGATTTTTTTTTTTATTTTGTTGGGCCATAGCAATTTTCTTTTGCAAGAGGTTATAAGAAAATCATTGAATATATGAAGACTTATTTTCTGCTTAGGCGTCACGTTTTTATCAATCCGTGATGGGCGTACCATTATATTGAATGATAGTTGAACTCATTTTAATGTTTATCTGCGCTGTATTTGCCATCATGCCTTTTATAGTCTTGAGTTTTGTCATTTTTTGATAATACTATAATCAATCATCTGTTCTGTGTAATATCATTACATGACTATATGCATTGGAATAATAGGCATTTTGATAACCGAATGATGGCATCATTTAAAGTGTTTAATTTTTTTTGCACGATTTGATTACAACTGCCGGTGCGATTTCGGCAAAAATAATATATCAATATGAATTTTTAACCTAATTTTTAAACTAAGTTCAAGTTATGTTTTTTTTTTAAACAATTTATGGTTCTGGAAGTTTTCATAATGTGGGTAAATCAGCCTTTTAGGCCCTATCAATTTTTTTTCAATTTACTTTTTATCGATACGAAATGTTTCGAATAACAAACAATACATACTGTACATGCACGTAATTTCCCGAAAGGGGTGTTGTAAGTGATAGTTTAAGAAAACTAGACCATCACTAATGGAATTGTTTTTAGAAATATTACGAATTATTTTTAAACTTTAAACTTTTTAGTAAAACTTGACTGCAAATAATGAACTATTATTGTGATTTCTCTAAAACATTATTTTGAAAAGATAACAAAAGCTTTACGCTGGAGGCGAAATTGTTTAAAAATATTTAGGTCATTTAGTGAATTTTCCTAAAAATGATTTTTGAAATTTTACAACGGAATGGCACGCCAAAGTAACTTTTTGAGAGAAAGTTAAAAAATTTATAGATTTTAAAATTACAGATTAGATTTTTCAAGAACTGTTGCAGGAAATTTAAAACTTCCTCATCGAACTGTTACAAATATTATGACAGCAACGTCGTAAATACGTGTTTACGTGAAAAGAATGAAAAGGTTTTGTGCTTTTTTAATAGATTTACTCATAAAATAACTGGAAACATCGTTATTAAATAATTTAATAACCTTGTCCCAGTTGAATGCAAATTGCAAATTACCGAAGCAGCTTGTGGTTTATAAATTTTTTTTGTAGAGAAGTCAATATGGTGACTATACACATGTGGAATTTTGACAGGTGTTCTTAGTTCTAAGGTATTTCCAAAAGAAAATTGAATAATCTTTTTGGAAAAAAAACTTGTTTAATTGTAATACAGTACAGTTAGATTTTAGCTAACTTCATTTTCTTTATATATATATTTTTTTTTCTTGAAAATTCTTCTTGTTTCTTTGCAAACAACATGGCTGCTATAATTCAATAACGCTCGATTGTATTTTATCGTTTTTGAATTCGACATTGATATATTAAATCTTTGTAGGACAGAAGAATAATATGAACAATCGCTGATATCTTGATATCTCTTTTTTAAAGAATGTGACTCGATTACATTTAAGATAACCGAAATAGTCGAAAAATGTAGGTTGGCCACTCATTATAGAGGTGAGAAAATCAGTTGGGTAGGCCCACATAGCACAATTATCGGTAAATGATTCTATGTAAAACACGATTGGCTAATATTACATTTCCCTGATTTCCATTAATAATTGAAAAAGAAGATATAAACGATATCATATACCTAGAAGTCTAGAAACTGACTAATTAACTGATAATCGATTTAATGGTGATGCAGGTGGCTCAGTATGATACTGTAGTTTGGACTTCGCTCTCTAGCAAACAATTTGCAGCAGGTGTTACAAATTAAAAAAAAAATACATGTATGTCACAGTATACCAAATCGCCTAAATCGGTAAGAATCAACGCCTAGCTGTCTAAGCTAGCTAGGAAATCCAGTTTAAACAAAACAAGCACGGCGGTAACAATCTTTTTTATGGATTTTTGCTGGAGTTGCATGGTCAGTGACAATACTTTAATGGCTTTTTTGGGCATGCATGCTATGAAAGTCATCTCTATTTGTTAAATGTCAAGTTGAGGAGCATCTTCTTAGCAATAAGATTATTTTCATTACATGACAGGATTTTATGGCGGCATCAACAGTTAAAACTGACACTTCAAACTGTTTCAACTTTTTTTTTAAAAAACTATTTAAAGTTTTTCAGTCTTTTTTAGAGGTAAGAGGTTCCTCTGGTTTCTGCTCAGCTCTTTGGTCCTCGACGTCCTTTTCCGACGCTGAAGTTTCGTGGACATTTTCTTGTTCGCTCTCGTTTTTACGAGACGTATCTTTTTGTGGAAGTACCTTGCAGAGCGTTTTCACTTCCTTTTCCTTCTCCTCCAATCGGATTCGAATTTCTTCACTCTTTTCTTTCCACTCATTCATTTGCTTCCTCAATCGACTTTCATTTTCTGTCCCATCTCTTAACATTTGGTGAGCCTTGTTGAGCGCTCTTGTCAGTTCCTGAAATTCCGCCAATGATGCGATTTTCGGTCAGTTTACCATAAATAATATTTTCTGTGAAGTTAAACTAATTAAAGCACACCTGAAATCGATTTTTCCAATCATCCGCTTGCGCTTGCCAGGCTTGGCTTGCGTTATTTTGCTGAAATATGATAAACAAATTTAAAATTAAGAATTGCATGTCTTGTACTCGATTCTTTAAACATTTCTAAAAGTCCTATTGTAAATCCTAAATGTAATAGTTCAATTTCATGTGTATTTACTATGCTTACATCTCATTCTATTAATATTATTATGCAAGCTTCCTGCCATATATGGCGGAATTAAGCCATAGATACGCTTACTAGATAATATAACACTTCCTGTAAATCGCATGGGGCGAAAATAAGGGATTTAACCAGTTAGCCTGACCAAAGAATGATTTCACTATATTATTCGATCGTTATAGTTATCATAAAATCCGTTCAATTTGATTTTTATGAATATCCCTCGCTATTTCGTTGCACATTCTAACATGAAATTTTCAATAAAAATGCGAATGTAAAACCAAGTTTAACAGGATAATTTCTTTATTTTCGTTAGATGTTTATGAAAACACAAAATCTAATCGTTATACAGGGTGGCAAAAAAATCTGTTGCACCCCCCCCAAATTTCTAGAATGGCTGCAAAAATGAAAAATCTGATGATGGGAACATATATGAACCATGTGGTGCTGAATGCAATCGTGCCCAAAACGTCATTTGGCCCCAAAGGCCCATTTCAAGGGCTTTTAGGTCCTATGTTTTAAACGGTAACAGTTACAAAGAAAAGGTTAACTAGAAAGTTGCAGGGCGTCGAAAAATTAATTTAATGGCTCCATTCGCAACATTTAATTATCGATCGTCTCACAGCATATGACTTCAGTGCTTCTTGTATGTTAGCACACATGCATAACACCGCTACATTACAGGAAAGCTGGATTCCTAAAACAAACCCTGTTCTAGAGCTTTCCTGCAATGTAGTGGTGTTATGCGTGGGTGCAAACATATTAGACGCCCAGAAGTCATTTGTTTTGTGGCGATCGATAATTAAATGTTGAAAATGGAGCC
>JAQGAO010000507.1:0-33261 GCA_034697705.1 Ommatoiulus sabulosus | reverse complement strand
GGAAACTGTAGAAAATTTTGCAAATTTGAACTCTGAAGACGTGAACAATTTTGCAAGTTTGTCCTCGGAAAGTGTTGCAAATTTATCCTCTGAAATTGGTGAAAAATAGAAAAATTTGTACTGGGAGACTATTAAAAAATGGGCCCTGAGCTAACGTAGAAACATTAATTTTGGATTGTAATCACATTAATTACTTTGAATTTCCCTGACTTTTTCAAAATAAATCATTATTCCCTGATTTTTACAGGTCTGGGGGAGCTCTGCATTAAATATAGATTGAGAATTTTGGAATTTACGAAGGAATAAACATCACTTACAGTGTGTAGATCTCATCAAGAACCCATGCAATCCTGATGAGCTTGGGGTTTTTTATTTTCAGATGCTGTCTAAAACAATCAAATAAAAATTAAATCACAACAAACGTTTTTCGTATCAATGAGTAAAAATCATTCTTTGGTTTAACCCCAATATCAACAATTTTCTAAAATTTATAGAAGGATAAAACTCACTTGTGCTGTCATGATGTGATCTGGCATCCATCTTTGCATGCAATACTGTTTGCATTCAGTTACCTGGAATTAAATCCAAAAAGGCATTTCAAAGCTTCTAAATTTAAATAAAAAGACTTAAAGACAAAAAGATTCTAAAGTATCCATCGTTTTATTTTGCGGCTGCTTGAATAAAATGTTAACGTGGCCCAGAGACCTGTAAAAAAGGGCACGTTAGCTTGGCTCTCTTCATAGATTCAAGTGCTGAGGAGAGTTTCAAAATGGGGCTGATTTTCTTGCAAAGCACACCCTTTGAATCAGATTCTTGAATTACAGGTGAATCACACGATTTAAAAGCCACTTGTTCAAATATTCGTATACATGGGAAAGGACCATCATGAACCAAGCTAGCCATTTGCTTGCTTAGAAGTGAAAATTGCATAAAATCACAATCCTCAATCTGCGAAATACCTTCTCAATAAACTTTGAACTATCAAAGATAAACATCGAAAAACGTAACCCGAATGTCTTAAAATATTTGTTAAAAACAACTGTAGAATCGGGATGCAAATAAAGAGGTGGTAGGTTGAATTTGTGGCCCACTAGCAAAAAAAACCAACGTGGGTTCAGTGACAGAACATTTGATATTTTTTTCATCTAGGAGAAAAATAAACGAAATTCATTAAAAAGGATGGACATCAGTGTGAGATTCAGTGTTACAAAGAATGGCGCCACAAACAAACTGGTCAGATGCACCAAAAACTCGCCAGTGCATTTTGCATATCGCAACGTGCAAAGATCATGATTAAAATTGAAGACAAATGGGACATCTTCAGAGACAACTGTCATTTGCATGCATTACAGTTATCAAAGTACAATGTATACATTTTCAAAACCAAGAACAAAATAGCCAATGGGTACAGTATGGAACATAGTCTCGGCTCTTGCACGCGAATTGCTCGGCACCTTATTGGCCGATTAGACAATGAATTTGTCTAAAATTTGTTAGCAGAAAAAAATGTCCAGTTCTTGGTAGCAGCTTTGAGTTTGGAGTAACATGAATTTACTTCTTAAATATAGAGAAAACAAAAAGCCCAGCATGATCTGGAGGAAATTTCCTACACTATACACCAGGGTTCACCCAGAAATTTCAAATTTAACTTCCCTGACTTGTGGTTTTTAAACAAATTTCCCTGACCAATGACTTTGCCAATGTTAGCCACGATTTTGCAAAAGCTACACAGGACAATATTGAATATTTTGCAAAATTTACAAATGACAATTGTGATATTTTTCCCAAAATTCACAAAGGAAATTTGTGCTTGGTAATCTTGCAAATTTGCATTACGAAAAGTTTTACAATTTTGTGCTCGGAAAACGTGCAAAATTTTGCAAGTTTGTCTTCAGAAACTGTTGAAATTTTGGCCAATTTGTGCTTAGAAACTGCTGAAAATTTTGCAAATTTGTCCTCAGAAACTGCTGAAAGATTTGCAAAGTTTTGCAAGTTGTCTTGAGACAACTCAGTTGTCCAGAGAAACCGTTGAAAATTGTGGAAATTTATAGTTGGGATAGGTTAAAATTTTTGTAAATATTTCCTAACATCGTAGAAGCATTAATTTTGGATTATGACAACATTAATACGTTAAATTTTCCTGACATTTTCAAAATAAGTCATTCTTCCCTGACTTTTCCAGGTCGGGGGTACCCTGTACACTATATCCGGGAATGTTTTAAGGTCCATAACTTTGGAGAAGTGATTTGGCAACAAGACGTGGCTGCTAATCCAGTGAAAGAGCATAGAGATTAGTTACACAGTAGAGCCCAATGAACTGTGGGACAAAGTAGTTTATAAAAATGCGTACTTCCCCATTTCAAATGCTTTTAATATCAACATTTCAATCTGTTCCCCACCCACCCATGTATCACGAGCCAAAAATAAATAGTATTAAATAGGTGAGCCGAAATATGTTGCATTTGCATCTGACGACTTCAAACCGTCGCATTTTACAGGTGAAAACACAAGCAATGATGTAACATCGATGAAAACTAAACCGATATCTGCTAACTACGGATCCCTTCACATGTTCCTTTCAAATGTTATGGCAATCGTATGTTAACCGTGGCGATAAGTACCTCTTACTGATACATCTAATGGATAAAAGTTAACTAAACATAGACTAAAGCGACAGAAGCCTGCAAATAGCACAAATTCTGCAAAAAGCGTCAAGAAGCTACGTTTGAAACTCGTCTAAAAATATGACAACTTCTAAAAAAAGTTAGGTTGGGTATAACGACTTACATTCTGAATGAACGAAGCTAATATATACAAACATCAGATATATATATAGATTTATATATATGTACAAACTAAACATTATAGAATCTGGTTATATTTTTGGATTTTTCTCGCATTTCAGCACACGAAAGTCGCTCTTAAGCTGCAAAAATAAATCGTTCCTATGTTACATGTAGGTCTATAATACAGGTATAGTATATGGGATAGAGATTTCCACAAAGAACAATCACAGATACACCACTTAGAAGGGTTGAAATATGGGCGAACAAAAATTTGGCATCTACGGTTCGTTGCACGCTCAGCAATTTTTTTATTTCTGCGAGACGGTTTCTAAACGTTCAGCTGACCTAGACCGATGTTAGAAGATCCTCATCAGCGTGTTACGCTCGCAGCCCCAGAGCCTATCGACATGCAACTAACACTGCCATTGGGGGTCTGGAATCGCCGTAGATGGCGGGAATTGCATATTGTGCTGCTGAGAATTGAAAATCTCTTGAAATGGATTAATAAATCTTATTATGCAATTCGACATTCTTCTTATAGCACAATACGGTAACCGGGATGGAAGAAATGGCACGTCTGGGACAAATACTTCACCAGTTTTGTGAGGGGGGCCCATTTTAGAAATAAAAAAACACCGGTGTCCAGAATATCTGGAAACTTTACAAAATGCAGACAGAGTTCAAGCAGACCTCGAGGGCAGTGGTTCCCAAACTGTGGTTTGCAAACCTCTTGGAGTTTGTACAAACTATTACATAAAAGTGCAAAAAAATAAAAAGACTTGATAAATTTCAAAAAAGACTTGATAAATTTCAAAAAAGCAATGTCCAATTTTTGCACATTAACACTGCAAAATTGTTACTTGTACATTATATCTACTACTAAAAAACAAATAAAATGAATCGAAAATGTTGAACATGTTGAAAGATAAAATTTCTCATCAAATTTCCATTTTTTTTTGACGAAAAATGTCTTAACTTTTATGCAAAATTTGCCTTCCAAAATCGGTTAGCAAAATTTAAAAACTTCCTATAAGGCATTGGAAACTTGACTAAAAACCATTAGAAAACGTTTCCTTTTTCGGAAGATTTGCAACGTAGCTAATTCTATATAAAAAAGGTTTCGAAGCTCATCAATTTGGGAAACAAATGCTAAAATTTGCTTGATGGGTGCAAAAGTCCTGTATTGAGAAAGTCGTGATATCGTAGCAGCATGCTGCTAGGATATCTAATTTTTGCTTCAAAAAGGAGACCATTTTTGTTTCAACCTTTTCTCGGTAAAATATCTCGATTAAACTGAATGTAAAAAGTAAAAATTTACATTTCATATAATAAAAATAATAAAAATGTAATATGGCTAGCAAGGGCTACATTTCATTATGAAATTTTGCAAAATTGACCAAATGTGTAAACGGATTAATCGAGTAAGTCACACAATACAGTATGATGCTTCATTTGACAGTTTCTTCAATACAGAACTTTAGCGCTAGCTTACGATCCATTTGTAAAGTTCAGGCACAAAGAGATGGATATCACACTCGTGATTCCTCATCGGCCCAAAAACTGTTCACCGTACATTAAACATGCCCCAGAGCATGCCACCACCTTGCTTGCAACACAGTGAAATGCCCATTATTCACACGTATTGTACATCACCAAAATATTCTAAAGTGGAAGAGGATAAACTTTGTTCTGCGCTTCTGCTATTTACATACCCTTTAAGAGCTTACATTGTTTTGCCCGTTTCAGTAAAAAAATAGGTCATCGGTTGAGGAATTGAATGCCCGTGATACAGAGAGCGCACGACTATTACACCGTTTTCTAGCAGATGCATTATCTTATTGCATTAATGCAGTTATAAACATGGCGGAGCGAATATTTACAAAAATATATGGAGCCTCCATGCCAGGTTCATCAAATATCGTGTGGTCAACTTGTCATGGGTTGCTTTCATATCGCGAGTTAAAGAATGGCAATGTCATTGCAATGCCAAACATTTACATTCCTGTCCAAACGCAACCGAAAAATTGCTGCAGGAGGAACACACGATTTGTTTTATCGACCAATGGGCCATCGAATAAAAGGCACTTCACTGCGCTACGGATCTAGTCGCCGTTTTGGGGAACATTTGTATCAAATTTCTAAGCCGCAACGGAACTTAGCATGATTAGAGTGAAGATGACAATGGAAATACACATAGGTTAAAAGAAACCTAACAATGGTTGGCAACCCACGGATGTACCATGTACATTGTGTCCATCAACGAGAGGTTCGACAGCCCCACTACGAACATTTGCCTTTAAAGGCACATTTGCTCGTACCCTTAATGGCATTTGTCCTTGCAGCAATTCTGATTTTCTGGCGAATTTCACGTCAGAAAATCTGCCGAGGCCGACAAATGTATCACATTTCAAAATAGGTTTCAACCCTTGCGGAATTGGAAATGGCGCTACAGAACGGCGCCTTAAAAACTTGCACGCATCTTATGCCGACCTCAAATCTGATTCTTCTGCAAATTTTTTGACCTGTTCAATTGCAGCAATTTTCAATCGTGGGATTCTACGTACGTGGGTTGCCAAGCAATAATTTTCAGATGATCACAGCACTTTGCAACATTTTTTCCAATCATGGTAGGGGTCGTTGAGAGAAAGAATAAGCAACTCCCTATTCCCGGCGGCTACGCTTAGTGGAACGCGTGATTCCCGAGCAGCTGATGCTGATGAAATCAAACTCCCGACTGGATGATTTGCTCCTCTTTACCACGTGAACCTGCGACTGCGCCGTCAGCTGCAGCTGAATGGCACTGACATTAAGTTTGTCGGCGAGCAGCAGCTCCTTCAACCCCTTCATTTTCTCACTCTGCAGGGTGATCTTGGGCGCCATGCTGGAAAGGAAGAGCTCCTCCTCCTCGGCTAGGCTCACTGCTGTTTTGACTCGATTTCCTCCACCGGCCGTGGTGCTCACACTGCCTGGGGTGGGGCTGGACCCCTGCAGGAGCATGTGCCCTTGCAGTAGCTCAGCGGGGCTTTCGGCCTTCAGCATGGAGTCCATGGTCATACCAGGAAAGGGCGTGCCGTTGGACTGGGAACTCAGGAAATCTCGGCAATCCAATTTGGCGTCTGTTAGGCTGGAAGAGCTGCTGGAACTGGAGCGAGAGGAGGAGAACGGTTCCCCGCTGCCTAAGAGATACTCGGGATTGAGAATGTTCTCACCGCAGGCTGCTGCCAGGGCGGCTATGTTGGGGTGCGGTGCCTCGTTGGGATTGATCTGTGTTTCCAGAGATTTAATGAAGTCGGGGGTTCGTCTGGGCCCTGGTGCGGCAAATGGGGAATGCTGGCGAATCTCCTGGTGCTGCTTCTTGCGTCTGCCCCGCTTTCGCTCCAGTGTGGCACCATTCGAATTACTCTTCAAAGGATCGGTGGCTTCGATGGTAGCATCTTTCGTCACATTCTTGTTCTTGCTATCATTGTTATTGTTGTTGTTATGATTATCCATTTCCAGCTGCTTCGTTTTGCTCGCAACCTCTTTGAGATTCTCTTTCTCCTTGCCGGCGGGCAATTCGTCAACCCCCTTGTCCTCCTCCTTCTTGACATTGTTCCCCGTGACCCCCTGCTCCTCCTCTTCTTCGGTGCCTTCCACCTTTATTTCCACTCGTGACCTGATCTTCGCATCGAACTTGGAGATGGTATTGACCAGGGGCTTGGCCCAGCCGATATGAAGCACCGGGGTAGAGCTCCCTTCCTCCCACTTGCAGATACCATCGTAAAAGTGCAGCAGATGGGTAAAGCATTCAGGATCCCGGAGCAGCCTGTTGTTCGGCGGTGCCAGGTCCCGAGAGGAGCTGATCAACTTGATAATGTGTGGAATGAGTTCATTTGCAATCTCCAAAAATTCTTTGTAAATTTCTTCATCTTCACGATTATAGTTGTAACTGGCAATGAAAGATATATAAAAAAAATCCATTAGAATGAAATATACATTATTTGGAGTAACTAATTTGAAGCAATCTTGTCTTCAACTAAGACAACTCACTTTTTAATCACATTTGCAGCATTAGCCCATGCCTCCAACGCTTCTTTGTATCTCTGATTACGGTACAGGTAGCCACCGAGATATGTGTACGGATACACATGCTGGTTCTTGTAGAACTTCTGTGCCGAAGCAATGGCAGCCTGAAATATGTCGATGGATGGAGGACGCCCTGGAGTGGGGCAGATTTCCTCGAGATCCCCCAAGTTGCCCAATGCCATGGGGTACTTCACCAAATGTCCCATGTCGTGGAGCATCCAGAGCAAGCTCTGCTGAAGAGTGCCCACTTCCACATTATCGAGTGTGGCATTGATGGAAGGATTCATACCAGAAACCATCGCCGCAACCTCCATATGTCTAGTACATTTCACCGGATAGCCATTTAAGTAAAGCCAACTTTTTTCTGCAACACCGACAGTGATAGGTTGCCCGCGCTTGTCTTCATTTCCTTTGCCTGCCCATGTAACGTGAATGGTGTCAATAATCAAGTATGGAAAAACAGAAACCAATGTTCATCATTCCAGGCAATTCTTACCATGCCAAGTAACTTCGGCCGTCTCTTCGCCATCCTTTCCAAAAACAACCCACGCATGGTCTTCTGACAATGCCAAATGGACATCCTTGAATCCGAGGACTTGGCAGGCAGCAACCACGGCATATGCGACTCCAAAGCAATCCAATTTATTTCCTGAAAATGGTAAAAATGTAAAATAATTAATTATTATATGTCATTAGAATATCTTTCCATCATATACTTCATATTTGCTTACTAAACATGGTTTTGCAAATTCAATAAACAAAACGTTTCGTAAAACTGCTGCCAAAACATGGCCCGATTTTCCTGGGTTCGGATTAATGGAGGTGAATTTCTATGAAAAATAATACAACTTTCTTAAAAAAAAATGTAAAAATTGTCTAAAGAGCCAATTTTTTTTATCAATTAATTAGAAAAAAATACAAATAAAGAAATTTTCTCAAAAAATATATTCATTAAACAATGATAATTTTTGTCCAAACTTTATTTCATTTCTTTCTTATTTTTTTAAAGTTTTTTTTCGTGTATTTTGCAGATTACCCCGAGTTCTCTTTTCACAAACTCTGTGTATCATCGCTCCCTGTATTGATTAGTGCTAGAAAGAACATTATTTGAGCAAGAGCTGACCTCAGTTACTGTGAGGAAACGTTCAAATCCACCTATCTACCAATCAACCTCATTTAAAAATCTACATGTGGCATCAACAGCTGTAAAGAACGCCCAGGCGTGTTTCCGTGGAGTTCGGCACAATTAGGTCGATGAGAATAATATTTTTAGCATCTCAAAAAGTCGAATTTATCCTAGTTCGTTTGTTCCATTTATAATAAATAGAGAAACGAAACTATGAAGTTTGTTCCCCTTGCAATTGAAAATAGCTGAAGAAACCACTCCTGAACCACTAACATGGTAGAATCCAGTACTGGTGGAATCAAATTTTACATAATCATTCCGTGGTTAAAAACTTGGTTTTCAAACTTAAGTTAACAAGCTGAATCCATGGATTGATGTGACATATCTCTGGAGTTACTCCTTCCCCCAAAAGTGCCCAATGTTCACTACTTCCAACATTTGGAATGGACATGGTCATGTAGACTAGCCATACTTCATGTCATCTGGAAGTTATAACAGGGGATTTCGTAGTGATAATAATAATAGATTTAAGACCACTAAATTTCACTTTGGAACCAATTTTTAATTGGACACAACAAAGTCCACTTTCTGAGGTTAGTGCAACGTCTTTGTCGGCTTCCATCAACTTCACCCAATCCATTCAGAATTTCTGAACAAGAAGCCAAGGTGCAACGTGAGCATTTACCCCAGGGGAACACTCGTTTCAAGAGTCGAACATGACGCAACCATAGATCCCAATGAAAAGAGAGCAACGAAGGCCAAGGGCAATTGAACAAGCACTCGTCATAGATGGCATTGCTCGGCTTGCTCCAGTGCAAAAACAGGTTTTGGGTCATTTTTGCGCAATCCTTTCCAGGGGCCCTCCTGAAAATTAGGTTATTGCATTCGGCGTTCACTCGTCTGGAGAGAGAGGGGAAAAAAAGACAAAAGCCTATGCAATTGGGAGATCTGCATTCGGGACGTCCCGTACCTAAATCAACATCCACCACGTACGGCTTACCGCCTTCCAGAGGGCGCTAAACCCATTAGAAAAGCGGTTACTGCAACGGCTATATTTAGAAAACATTAAAATGCCAATAAATAAGCCAAGTGGAATTTTACGGATGCTACTGCGAAACCGCAACCAAAATATGTGTGGCAGAAAGATGCATTCCAAGGAACTGAATTTGTGCAGTGATTCAGGGTTCTCCCAGAAATTTCATTCTCAACTTACCTGACTTTTCCAGATTTTAAAGCAACTTTCCCTGACCAACGACAAAATTGACATATGCCAATGTCATCCATGTACGATTTTGCAAAATCTACAAGGACACCGTTGAATATTTTTGCAATATTTACTACTGTCAATTTTCTCAAACTTTTACAAATTTGTATCCGGACAATGTTGAAAGTTTTGAAAATTTGTAATCGGAAAAGGTTGCAAATATTGAAAATTAGTACTATAAAAAAGGTTGAGAATTTTGAAAATTTGTCCTCAGAATCTGTTGAACATTTAGCAAATTTCTCCTCGTAAACTGTCGAAAATTTTATAAATCTGTACTCGAAAACAATTGAAATTTTTGAAAACTTAAGCCCCGGAAAACGTAAATTTTTTGCAAATTTGTCCTCGAAAAGGATTGCAAATTTGTCCTCGGAAACTGTGGAAAACTTTGCAAATTTTATTGCACGAAACTGTGGAAAATTTTGCAAATTTGTCCTCTGAAATTTTTGCAAATTTGTACTGCGAAAATTTAAAAAGTTTTCAAATGGGCTCTAAATTAACCACGCAGAAGCATTTATTTTAGATTGTGACAACATTAATACGTTGAATTTCCCTGACTTTTCAAAATAAGTTATTCTTTCCTGACATTTTGAAGTTCCCTGACTTTTTCAGGTCTGGCCCTGTTTTTCATGCACAAATAAAAAGTCAGTACCACGTGGCCTTTTCATTTTTAACTGCTGCCAGTGCCAGTTGATTACGGAAATTATTTCACATAAAATGTTTTCATAAATTTAGGTTACCAGTTGTTTCTGGAAACATAAACGTGTGTAAACAATATAGATGACAATTTATGTAAACAATTGCCAGCAATTACTGCCAATTAGCAACAAAACGTTTCTATGAAAATTTTACGAACATAGCTTCATGTATGAAATGAAATATTTTATATAGATAACGGGGAGAAAACTATATAAAAATTTCACATTTTAAAATTTATCATATGTAATTTTTGTTTTGTTTGTGAGCAACAAATGCAGATGGCAAAAAATAAGTTTTTTAATTAATGCCTGGAAAGCTTCACAAACATGTAAAATTCCCAATTCCATATTATTCCCTTTCGTTATCCATAGAAGCAGGATATCATGGAAAATATTCGCAAAAAAAAAAAAAAAAAAAAAAAAAAAAAAACTAATAAAATTAATTAATAATTGAACTCTAATTTAACCTTTTATCTTATAAAAAAAAATCGCAGATTTTCATAACAAATACACCAAACAAGAAAACCATAAAAACGTCGAGCTAGTTTCCGCTTCTGTTATTTTTAATGGCAATCATTTGTCAAGCGCTGTTTACGAAAGTAAACTGCGTAGCCTGCAACCGCGCAAAAACCGCAAGAGGGGTACTCAGACAGCAGCCTAACGACCGATTTCGTACATCCAGGCACAGGCACAGGTCTTTTCAGCCAAGTGCGAAAAAAAAGGGCATTGAAAACTGAATGTTTTAAACCAATGAGCATCACAATTTCGCCCACGTGACTTCACGACTGCCAAAAGTGCCATTCGTAGATTTTGCATCTTTTGTAGTTTGTACCCTTCATTTTCCCAGCTAGGTCACCAAAAAAGTGAGTGACAGGCTGCTTAGAAAACAGGCCAGTTGGCCTTGCACCGATGGAAACGAGTGCATTAAAGACATGGAAAAAAAACGCCTCGTGTTTACATCTATTTAAAATAAAATATCGATTTGGAAGCAACGCCACGCAGTGGGAAACTTGGATGAATCAGCGCTTTAACGCAAGCCAGTAACGCATGCCGTGACGAGGACTTGATTAGGTTGCCATGACACGATTTACGCAAGCGACAATTCAATTACTGTCAAGCTACAATTCTGTCATTTCGCTGGAACACTTACTCGTGGGAATGAAACAAAAACGACAAAAATGCATCAAAATTGGGTGATTGGTCGAAACAATATTACCAATGACGCATCTCTGCTTTTTCTAAGTGCTACAGTACGTCTCTTTTTAAAAACTGGAGCTCAAAGGGCATTAATCCTTTCCAGAGAAGTTGTAGGGTCGAGATCAGGGTTCTCCCACAAATTTCATAATAAACTTCCCCGACTTTTCCAGGTTTTAAAGCGAGTTTCCCTGACCAACGACAAAAATGTTATCCACGATTTTGCAAAATCTACGAATCTGCGCGTGACAACTTTTCAATAAATGCATTTTCTAATGTCAATATTTTCAACATTTTTTAAAATTAACGTGGGAAAATTAGCACGACAACTTTTTGAAAATGTTACAAATTTGTAGTTGGAAAAGTTACAAAATTTGCAAAATGTGTCCTCCGTACATGTACATTTTTAAAAGTTTGCAAATTTGTCCTCGGAATAGGTTAAAAATTGTATAAGTTGACCCTCGAGAAAAATGAAAATTTTGCATATTGTTTTCTAGGGTAATTTTTACAATTTGTCATCGAAAA
Source organism: Ommatoiulus sabulosus (assembly GCA_034697705.1). Lineage (NCBI taxonomy): Eukaryota > Metazoa > Arthropoda > Diplopoda > Julida > Julidae > Ommatoiulus > Ommatoiulus sabulosus. The sequence goes on along the minus strand of JAQGAO010000507.1, from coordinate 21,606 downwards.
CTATCGAAAATTCTACAAATTTGTCTTCTAAATATGTTGAAAATTTTGTCAATTTCTACTGGGACAATTTTAAAATGTTTGAAATGGGCCCTGAGCTAACCACTTAAGCGCATTAATTTGGAATTGTGACAACTTTACTAAGTTGAATTTCCCTGACTTTTCCAGGTTTGGGGGAATCCTGGAAACGCATCGGCAGTAGGGGGAAATCCATAAACAAATCCAAAATTGTTTCCACGACCAAAGTTGCGTCAAAAAGAAGAAAATTGTGGTGTCAATAATTTTTTTCGGAATCTCAAACATATAAAACCGAGTTCAAATTGCATTTCTCATTTTTTTTTTATAAAGTCACCCCATTTGGGAACTTTCTTTTCATGCCGTTTTTAGGGGTGCCTATAGGTTCGTAAAAACGCGAGTCCACGGTAATTACACATCTGAACGATCTACCCAGTAACATAAAATAATTACGATGGAAAGTACTGTCACGAACAAAAACAGACCTCTTATTTCACGTGCCAGCCTGGTATAACTGCACAGATCAGGTTCAAAATCAAATACCAAAAGGGTTCAAAATCGACGGAAGCAACATGTCGCAATTTATGAACGGCCCCTTAGCGCACATATGGCAGGGCACTCACCCAGATGACACGTAACACGATATGACGCGTGACTTGTCCGCAACACGTCGAATTAAGCCAATGCAAACATACGGGTCAGCGCCCACTGAAGTGACATCATTTCCGTGTGCGCTGACTCATACTTTCAGTAAATGTATTTTCTAGTGTCAATATTTTCAACATTTTTTAAAATTAACGTGGGAAAATTAGCATGACAACTTTTTGAAAATGCTACAAATTTGTAGTTGGAAAAGTTAGAAAATTTGAAAAATGAGTCCTGGTACATGTACATGCACATGTACCATGTCGTCATGTTACTGACAAATCACGCGTCATATCACGTCACGTGTCATCTCGACATCCCGGCTTAAAAAAATGACACGCAACTCGTGGCGGCCAATTCGCAAATACTACTTGTTTTTTTTTAAAAAAAATTATCGGTTTTCCCCAAAATTTCATCATCGAAACCCAAACGTGACATTTCTATTTTTGACAGCTGGAGCGTCTGGTCGATCAAAGAAGAGCGCCGTTGAACGCGGGGTCGATTCCACACGCTGTCGACTTTCTACCTGCGTCGACCGCCTGCTCAACCGTACATTTTATTGTACACTGTACATGAATCTGCGAAACAAAAAAAATTCAAAAACTAACCAAAAAAAAAAAAAAAAAAAATACAGCACGGTCACTCTTCACCGGACACGTTTATAGGCACCTGGTCCTACCTTCCACCCCGGGTACCTGGAACGAGATATACGCTCGAATCGACCTTGTCCAGATGGCACCTCCGAAACTGCGAAACTGCGAAAATTGAACTGCGCGTTTCGAAGAAACAATCGATTGGGCTGAATGGCATGCAGCCGCACGAATGAAAGGGGGGGGGGGGTACAATAACTTTCTCGGATGGTTATATATTTACCGTGCGTCGATGGTCAAGCTCAGTTCCACGAAAGAGTTGACAGAAATTGAGGGAATTGGAGGAGGTCGGAACTTACCTGTCAAATAGCTGTAGAGGCTCTGCAAATGGGCCCTGTCTTTGTAGTAACTGCGCGTCAGGGAGCTCCACACCGCATCTGACACTCGTTTCACGATGTCTCTGGTGGCGTAACCTCCGGTTTTCAGGAGGCTCAGGTCCACGGCTCCCTTGATTTGGGCTTGAAATTTCTGGTACAGAGCCTCGACGGTGTGCAGCTGAAGCACGGGGAAAGTGCATGCCACTTCCGAAATGTTCGTTTTCTGTTGCTGTGGAGCCGGAGTTGACGTGGGGCGCGCGTTGCACGTCAACGAGTTCTCGATGGCTCCGATGACAATGGACAGCAGCGAGAGGTTGGGTTCTGTGTTCTTCTCCAGCTGCGACTTGAACAGTTGCAGCACGGATGGAATGTTGCGCAGGGGGAAAATCTTCTTGTCTCTGTCACGAAACAACGCCATGATCACCAACGGTTGGCGGCCATCACCGGGGGTAGAGGGCGCTCCGGGCTGCTGCTACGACGCATTTCATTTCAACGCACGGAAATAGCGTTGGAGCTTCAGGCGGATGCAGTTTTCCTTCAGGATTCCGCCGTCCTTCAGCGAACTGGAAAACAATTCCATGGTTCGGGGGAGAGAAAAAGGGAAACACAAGCTGGCAGATTGCGCCACAAAACAACGTTACGTCATCGGCGACCCGTGCTGCCAGCTTACGTACCCCCAACTCCCCGAGCGTTTTCCCTGGGCTAAATTTATGTGAGTAATTACAGTAAGTCGACATCAGACACGGCCAAAATGGGCGATGAAATTGCGAATTTGCTATCGATGTTGGAATAAAATATGCGCATTGCGATTCGAAATATTTGCCAACATATGTTGCGTTTCGATAAATTGATGTATTAGTGGTTGACGGGAACTGCGAGGTGGTCACACTGAGCATCCTATATAATGGGTTCTTGCGAGTTTTTACACAGTATACTGTGGTTTTTATCACAGTATAAATGTTTTTACACTGTGGTTTTTATGTAGTTTATGTACTCGTAACCACAGTGGTCGCAACTTCGCAAGTACGAAATGTTCTTTTTTTCATTTAGAAATGGACATCGAAGGGAAATTAAAACAGGGTTTTCAAGTTTCCATACGTTAATTACAATTTAATCAGAAAATGCCCCATCTATTAACAATTTTTATGTAGTTTACAGTATGTACTCGTAACCACAGTGGTCACAACTTCGCAAGTACGAAAACTTACGATAAAGGCACATTTTCGTATAGTTTACGCTAGAAGCGTCTGCTTATTCAACTTGGGATTGTTATTAGCTGTACGACCAAGTTCATGAACGCTTGTCCAAGTGATTGTGTGTGGATTTCCAGTAGTCGAGATGGATAATGAAAACTTTAAAGAATCTTAAAGACCAATGTGTTTTATGATTCTAATCCTACCGTCACGGTCCCACGGATTTTCGTCCCATTAACTACCAATTAACATGTGAGTTAATAACAACGTTTTCTAGGCGCTGTTAAGTGATCACACTACTTTTTTACAAAATGGCAGTGCGCACGGTTTATTTGTGATACGTTCTGTTTGAAATCGAACCAATTTTTCGTAATTTATGGCCGCGTGCAGTCTTACCTCCTTAAATCTATTCAGGAAAGTTCTATTTTCTAGTCCGTTGAAGTGTTATTATCCAAGTAGACTCCATCGACATCTAATACAGGTCGTTCCTACGAAGTTCTTCAGTTCGTACCAAGAGTGGGTCAAAGTGATACCTGGCCAGACCTATAGCAAAGGAAAATTTGTTTTAAAAACCATGAAATTAGACACGCCTGAGTTTAAAGCTTTGTTTACGCCTGAACTGAAACAACTAGTGGATCTGTTCGCCAAACACAAGCATGAGTTACGCATAGCCGGTGGTGCAGTCAGGGATCTGTTGATGCACAAGCAGCCTGTGGACATCGATTTTGCATCAACAGCCACTCCTGAACAAATGAAAGACATGTTTACTCAGGAAGGCATAAGAATGCTTAACAAAAAAGGTGAAAAACATGGCACCATAACTGCACGAATCAATGACTGTGAGAATTTTGAGGTAAAGTATTTGCCTTTATTCGTCCACGTCCATTGTAGAAATATGTAGGTTTGCCAGATAATTCTTAATAATTTCGTAAAATGTATCTAGATCACAACGCTTAGGATTGACGTTTTGACTGATGGAAGGCACGCTGAGGTTAAGTTCACGACAGATTGGGAGTTGGATGCGAACAGGAGAGATCTGACAATAAATTCAATGTTCCTAGGTACATCGAATAACTTCTGAAGAGTTTTCTGAATGATTGGGCATTGCGTCTCAAAGCAAAGGTCGTTTTTTCGGTAGGGCTCGATGGGACTGTTTACGATTATTTCAGCGGCATCGAAGATCTTAAAAGCAGAAAAGTTGTGTTTGTCGGTGATCCCGCCACGAGTATCCGCGAAGACTATCTCAGAATCCTCCGGTACTATAGGTGAGAATACAAATTGAAGATTGGCGAACTGAACTTCCATGGAGTTTTTGACTCGAAACAGGTTTTTTGGTGTTGAAATGCAGAGTTTGAGCAACTATTTCCGAAAAGTGAAGCTCGGAATTTCAAGTCATATGGGCATGGTCTTATCGTAGGAATATCCGCAAACCAACATAGCACCTTACGTAAACTGTGCTCTGGGTGCTAAATTTTCTATTTCCCAGAATGCATGACACACATGTAGAAAAACAAGCATTCTTAACAGTCATTGAAACTTGAGTTATATATTCCTAACAATGAATTCTGCTTCCCCCTTCTCTAATACAACTATTATGGCCAAATTTCGAAGAATAATTTTAATGAAAATTAATTTTTTAAACGACTGAATCGAACTTGTTAAATTTTACTTTTTTTCAAGTCGAATTATGGTTGTACTATATGCGGGGCTGAACACAGACCCTTATGTCTGAAGGACTTTAGAATTTTTATTGAACATTTAAGGCACTTTTGGAACGTATTTTCTAGTTTTTTTCCAAATAAAGGTTTCTAACATTTCTTTAAACTTGTCAATGTTTTATGATTTGTAAACATAATGACTAAAATCCGGTTTTCAGATTTGCATGGTAAATAGTCACTTAATTGGAAGCAAGTTCTGTTGTAATTTTTTTCTTGTTCATTTAAAAGGTTTTATGGAAGGATATCAGAGGAGTGTGATAAACATGAGGCATCCACATTACTTGCAATAAAGGAAAATGTTGCTGGATTGAAAGGTATGGTTTCGAATGAAAACACCCAGTCTTTTTTTACAACCATGATTCATACTTACATTTTGTTTTCGAGTTAGTTATTTCGGGTGAAAGGTTATGGATGGAGTTAAAAAAGATATTGATTGGTAATCATGCCAAGTATTTGGTACCGCGTATGCTAGAAGCTGGCATAGGACCCTATATAGGTAATCCACTAACAATTTAATGTGCCGAGCTTTTGATTTTATGAGTCAAAAAGCTTACATGTCGTTAAAAAATTATGTTTAACTTGAACTTCTGAATTTTAAAAGGCCTCCCAGAAGATTCTAACCCAGAAAAGTTTATCACTGTACATGACAGATGTGCAAATCTGTCGCCAAATGCAATGACACTTTTGGCGTCTCTGATAAAAGACCAAGAACAGGTAACTGTAATAGTAGAAAATTCCAATTTGTGACATGTTAACTACCAGACATTGTAGCATTGGGATTGATTATCACTTACAGATGGCGAACCTTCATGCCAGACTGAGGCTCTCGGCATACGAGCGTGATCTAGGCTCGTTTTTGGTAGTTCATCGGGACGACAAACCTCACGAGATACCATTGAGGCCCTACCATTTGCTTCAGATTCATAGCAAAGCAGCCCAAAGACACGCTCACGAGTGGATTTGCGAAGTATTCAAGTACAGGGGGGATGTTGAATTATTGACAGAATTCCAGAATACTAAACTGCCAATGTTTCCACTTAATGGATATATACTGAAAGATAAAGGTATTAAAATGGGGAAGAATTTTACTTTGATTTTGAACGAATTGAAGGATATTTGGGTAGAAAGCAATTTTACCCTCGATAAAGATCAGCTGATGTCACAATTAGAAACTGTAAAGAAAAGGCTAAATATTAAACAGTAAATAGTTTTTGCATCTCATGGCTGAATTTATTTAAAAAAATAAAATTCGTATGAATTGACCTGGATTTTAAAGTGTATTGATGCTCTGTTGATATTTTTTTAATAATCCTTTGTTTAAATAAAGCAGAAAAAAATTGTACCACTTCCCTTAACTTGTTGCAGGAAGTTTGTTTTGAACTCTAGACTGCAGTTTAGAAGGTATAGTTGTACTTATTTGGATCAGAAATGCTTGGTGTTGACTGCCACATAGAATGATCTTTTAAGGTTTATCATCAACATTTCCTTGACCGCTGGGAAACAAATATGAAATTCTCTGAAATAAGAGTTTAAGAGGGCGGTCCTAGCTAAAATGTTCTTTTTCGAGAAATGGACAATCGAAGGGAAAAACAGTGTTTAAGTTTCCTTACGTTAATTACAATTTAATCATGAAATGCCCCATCTATTGATAAAGCGAAATTTAGTCATGTAAAATTAACTCTAGGAAAACTGGATCATTTTAAACTTTTGTTTTACACTTTCTGCTAAATAAAATTTATTTTTATGAAATCAAAGCCTCCTGATTAGCTGAAAGGTTTGGAATTAACTTATCGGAATAACCAACAAATTGACAATTGACACAAATATAATACTGGATTAGACATACCTTTATGTGAGATGCCCCCATTTTCACATATCTATCCAAAGATGCTTAGTTTTCTAAAGTAGTGGTTCTCAACCTTTTTACTTCAGCGGACCGGTGTAAATAGGAAAAATGTTTGTATTTTTCCTTTATGGTTTCTCGGTTTTATAATCTAATATCATACGGAAGTACAATGAAAATTCAATAGTTATTTAAGATAACCAGAAAACTGAGTGGTCGTAACAAGTGTGTTCACAGACTGGCGGTTGTTTATTTGTGGGTTTTTAACGTTGGCATATTTCTGCTACGAGGCTAAACACCAACACCAAGGGATCTGATGTCACCTACCTGGAAATTTAGCCTACGAAGGGGGACTTTTTTCACCGACCTTGACTGGGGAGTGAACCCGGTTAGTTAGGATAGAGGCAAGCGCGTAAACCACTATCATCGGCACCTACAGTTGAGAAACACCATTCTAAATTACAATATTCAGGAAAATTCCTTTTAAAAATATGCCAATTAAATTACTATAGTTCCACCAGTGAATGACAAAGAATAAATTAAATTCATAAGCTTGCTGAGAATGTGAATTATTCTCTGCAAGCTTATGTTAAATTGTGATAAATCTGTATCGGTAATATTTTTATAAAGTTGAAAATAATCTCCCAATGCATTAATCAGATGAAAGGGCCAGTTTCAAAATTAATCATACATGAAACAAGCTAGGGCTTACTTCTATGTTGCAATAGACTCCCTTATCCAACACGTACTCGTGTACATGTTTATCTGTAAGTACCCTCATAATGACCACTGTCCGAATGTTCGATCTAGCCAAATAAAGTGGAATGACAACAGAGATTGTGATAGATTTATATATTTATATATCTTTCTTCTTAAAAACGGCACAACAAGCCAAACTTATATATAGTATACTATTTACATAAGTAAATGCCGTATGCCTCGCTACAATAACTGTTAAAGAGGCACACCAAGGAGTTAGCTAGCTGAATTTAGTAGCTACACACTTTTAACGAGCTATAAAAATCTCATAAAAACCTGTGGAAGCTGGAACAAGGTTCATCTTTCAAAAATGCCTCTACATTCGTCACGCGATTCGTTCTAAATCAACTGGAATGTTAAACAGTTTCTTGACATGATGTGGCGCTTTTAAAAAAGGTAGCTGCTATTTCACCTCCAAATGAACAAACTGGTGTAAGACGAACCTTAAATAACTAGCCAGATATTCATAAAAACAGGAAGAAATGAAACATGATAAGTGACAAAACGTTAATAGGTGATGAAGAGGATGAATGCACTTTCAAGTCTGGTTAATTGATCTCGTTTTGCAGCCACGCGGCCGGAACCCACTGGGGTTCTCTTTCCAGAATGTTGATTTCGTGGAGCAGTTGATTGTAAGCTCTGTCCAAGTCGGAATTCACGATAACCATGTCGAAGTAGTGGCCGTAATTCTCCTCCATTTCTCTCGCTTTTTCGATGATATCTTTCAATTCGTCATCCTTGAAAAACAAATGAATAGGTCATCAAAAAATATCCAGAAGAAGTTACGAACAGAAGTGTAAAATAAATATATGGCAGTTAAAAAATGGACAATGTTTTGGAGGGAGTATATGTACTAGTCCAACTTGTCCTCAGAATCTGTTGACAAATTTGCAAAATTCTCTCTCGGAAATTGTGGAATATTTTACAAATGTGTTCTCGGAAACTGTCGTGAATTCGAGAATTTTAGAAAAATCTGGATATTTTGGAAGAGTTTGAAAATTTGTCATCGGAAACTTTGGAAAATTTTGAAAATTTGTCATCGGAAACTTTGGAAAATTTTGAAAATTTGTACTGAAAAAAAATTAAAAACGTTGTCAATGTGCCTCGAGCTAACCACTTATAAGCATTAGTTTTGTTGTGGCAACATTATTAAGTCGAATTTCCCCGACTTTTCCAGGTCTGGGGGAACCCTGACTAATTTATGGAAATGTACCGAATGAAAGCTTTTTTCATGAAGGCAGCCCTTGAGAAACTGGAATGTCTTTTTTCCAAAAATCACGTACGAAAGAACTACGAAAAGAACCAATACGAAAAGTAACACTATAAATCTGAATAAAGAGTTCATTTATGCTTGCTTTTTCAGTGAGTGCTCTAAAAAAAATTTAAAACATGCCCTGCTTCAGAATTTGACAAACTTTGCAGAAAACACTTATCAATCATTTTTAAAAATTAAAATGCAGCACATTAAGTGAGAAATGGAAATTGTATACACAAACAATAAACTTTCTCTCAATTTTTTTTCAGAGTTCTAAACAAGATCCTTCAAGATTATTAATTGTACAAGGTTGAAAATGGTTCAAAGATTTGCTCGAATCCAACTACATTATGATTTAATCTTAATCAACTTAAGATTTCAAAATGCACGTTAAGTATGTTTATGGTAGTAATAGATAAAATATCCTTAGGTTCAAAACGCTGAAAAATGTCATCGAAGCACATTTTAATAGTGGAACAGGAACATTCATGGACCCGCACCTTGATATTGGGGGTTCCTAATTTGGATTTGTTCTGCCGTAATTTTTCGAGTGAAGGAGGAGCAACGTAGACAACAAATGGCTTTAAGTCAGACGCCTTTAAAATTTTAAGTGACTGCAACGAAATAGACAAACCAATTTTAGTTTAAATTGCAAATTGATCAAAAGCATTTAGTTTTAAAGGAATGACAAGCTTACCTGGGGGTGTAAGTTGAGCACACAAATTTTTCCTGAATTTACTACAGTACGAATAGCATCTAAACTAGTTCCATAATAATTTTTCTCGTATTCTCCATGCTCCACAAATTTGCGGCTGGCAATATCAGCTTCAAACTGTTGCCTCGTGATAAAACAATAGTCCTGACCATCCAGCTCTTCGTCCTTTTTAGGTCGGCTGGTATCTATTTTGGGACAAAAGCAACATCAGCAACGATTAACCCAATTTAGATGTAACTTTTCGGGAATTAGAAGATTTCAAAAGTTTAACTACTTGGTGGGAATAAATTTGAAATTATTAAGATACGGGTTTTTTATTTTTTTAAGAAAATAGTAGGATTGGAATACAATTTGTATGCACAGAACATCTGCTCTGTGAGGAACTCCGAATGAACTCATCATCTCATTGTTGAGTAGTTCTCAGAATTATACAAATCATTTGTTATAGAAAAAAATTCAGGAAATTCGATGTCTCAGAAAATTGGCCATATTTACTGGTCTGTTAAAGCAATTTGAAACTATAAAATGTCAAGATTTGTCCATGAAGAAGTAGCATCAAGCAACTAAAAATTGTGTGCCAAACCGAGGACACTTACGTGGAACAGCAGCTGCAAACCTCTCCACATCTTCCATCAGATTCTGCCGAAGCTCATGTCGGCCAATATTCGGTGGTCCAATAAGAACAATAGGCCTTTTTCGGTTGGCCCTTGGATAATATAACGTCACTTCCTCATACGTTAAGATCTCTTCAGCATCGAAATCTGGGAGGAATAGTCCGTAATTATGGTCTGCTGCCAAGGAATCAGACAGAACAGCAAGAGCAATAGGAAGAAGCGTTACCATCGTTGTAATTTGCATTGTACAAAACTTTCTTTTTCTTCTTCTTGGCATTTTTTTTGGCACATAAAAGAGTTCCTTTCTTCGACTTTTCTTGATTATTTTTGTCACCCACGATTGTTTGCTTCATGGCTTCTCGCCTGTCACAAAAAAATAAGACCAGCTTAAATTTTCAGCGAAGTTTATGTTCATCATTTCAAGCTTTTTATACAAAATCACTTCGGTTTTCACCCAAACAATGAATGAATTTCAATTTCTAGACTTACTGTTGTTGGAAGCTTTTTGAAGGGATGAGACCAGCTAGCGTTTGATCTTCTTCGCCCTCCCGATATGCCTGCCACCAATTCGGATCCTCTTGGTTGATGACATGCAAGATGTCGCCCTTCAGGAAAGAGATGCCAAGCTCGCGACAGGGAATGTACAGGTCGTCCTCGGGGTCATAATCAAAGTGAGCTTTCACGTGCATCTGTAACAACGAAACATGCATGTTCTACCATTTTTTTTACTAAGGAATACCAATTTTTGCTAATCAGAAATACTTTAGAAATAAGCAAGAACTCACCACAGTCTCATGAGCTGGTGATTTACCCTGTTCATACTGACTAGGAACAATCAAGAAAGTCAGTGTGCCCGTCATATTGGCCTGAAAAATGTGTTCGATTAAGATTTGTCACAGTAGGATAACTAATCATATCCAAAAAAAGTTAATGTTAGTACTCACGAGGATGTCGCAAACATCGTTGACAGACTTTCCTCTCATTTCAATACCGTTTACTTCTAATACTTCATCTCCTTCATGCAAAAGCCCGCTTTTTTCCGCTGCACCACCTTTCACGATCCGTCCAATCACTACAGCTTCTCCCTCATTCCTCACAGTTGCCCCCTGGAAATATCAACAAAAGTGCAATTATAGCAGACAAAATATTTTAGATAATTTTATTTCGAGTGGCCAATCGTAAGCCGTTATTATTCTGCAATAATCATGTTTTCTTTTTCGGATTACATACAATACTTTAAATTATGTCTTTCATACAAGGGTAAAAATAAAACAACAAAATCAAGTGGTGAGATTTCTTAAATATGGTGCTTTTAGGTGAATTTTCGTGCCTTATGTCTTTCATACAAGGGTAAAAATAAAAAATCAATTGGAGAGATTTCTTAAATACGGTGCTTTTTAGGGTGAATTTTCGTGCATATTTTTTGCAAAATTGCAATTTTGGACTTTTATATTTATTTAACAAGAAGATACTATAAAACCAACCACGTGATTTAGGACGAATTATTCAACATAGAAGAAATTGTTTACGGGACTAAATCCAAAAATCAAAATTTGTCGAAATCCAAAGTATTTTGGTATTAATAAGTAACTTCAAGCTTACTTTGTAAAAATAAACCAGAAAAAAAACATTTGAAAGTGGTTAACATTTGGTGAATTATCCAACACCAATCCACTACATTTATACAATACACATTAAACTTATTGTGGAAACAAATTACTGCTCCTCATGATCTTTGCTATGATTAATGAGAATGAAATTTATAGAAAAGCTTCCAAAAATCATCCTAATACGTCACGTACCAATGGCTCGTTGGACTTTTCGATGCGGACAATTTTCACGCTATCTTCGGTATACTGGGAAGCACGGTCCAACAGTTCTTCGTCTGGCGACATGGCCGCTACAGCCTCCCTCTCTGCAATTTTGTCGTGCGCATAAACCAAACCTTCAAACTCGTATTTATTGAGCAGGTCTACCAATTCGACCGCCTCGGGAAGGGTGCTCTCATGCAGAGAATTCAACACCTGCAATTAGGACATTTTTAATTAAAAACTCCATCAAAGTCATGCGCAAAAGCCGGGTTCGGGCACTTACGTCCTGTGTCAAATCTTGAGCATCTGCACAGAGAGGTGTTGGCGGAGTCTGATAGCACCAAAGTCTCTGAATTTTATTATGCAACTTGAGCGCGTGCTGAAACTCCGGGTTGCGCAGCAACGCTTCCACCGTCGTTAAATCCTCATTGTCTATGTTGTGACCGTTGGAACGAAGGTGGCTCTGGATACCTTGTAATGCGGCAATTAGCTCACCAGTACCTGTATCAGAAAAAGTTGAGATCAAAAATTTAAAATAACAAATATGAAAACGTTTGGAGGCATACAGGTACATTACAAGGAAAACTTTATAAAAAAACCACATTATTCCCAGTTTCAAAACATCTGTTCAGAAATAATTAAGATAAACTACTTTTATAGGCAAACCAATTACACGTAGTTGTAATGTTGCCTTGACAACAGAAGCAAATATGCAGAACAATAAAAAGGTAAGCGACTTTTTTGGAAGTACAATGTATGATATTACCTTCAAAATGAACAACGAAACGATAAAGGCATAAAACTCAAATGATAAAAATTCAATGTGGTGTACTTTGGAGAACTATTTCCAACGCAATGAATAAAACTAATAAAATGCGTCATTAAGACTAAAGCAGTCACGAAATTGTTATTATTCAAAGAATGTGTCCTAGTGATTTGTTATCTTTACATTTTTTAAAAACATTGTTTTAATTTATTTCAGTTCATTTATTTCATTTTAAAATTCATGTAAGCACGTGCTAAAGGAAATAAAATGAGGTTCGGTTTAAAATAAGTTTGCCTCGCCACATTTCATAGTAATTTACAACTAAATTAAATCAGACAAAAATTAAAGTTTTTTTAAATTTTCACACATTAAAAGTAGATAGCTAGGAAAAACGAGGAATCTGAAAACATACATTTTTCTAATTATGGGAAAAACTAAATCTTGCCGGCTGGATTCAAGTTCCTTCAAGAAACTTTTTTCAAGTTTCAAATGTAATTTTTAATTAATTAAAACTAACCTGTGAGAAATTCACAAATGTGAAATTCCCAATTCCCAATCCCTTACCCCTTTTAATATATAGACCGAAAATACTTAATTTTACGTTTCAAGGTCTCTTAGAATGGACACTTTTTCATGAAAGATGACATTTTGCGCATTTTGACAAACATGGCAGAAAAACTTCCACTTGGATTATCAAAATCACCGCATTTCTTCGTTCAAGCATGTTCCGTAAATCATGAAAAGTTTAGAATTCCAGCATTTTGACAAGAAAGGTCTAAAAACTTCACTCGAATTGTCGATATTGCATTTGTTTCAAAACGAGCTGGTGAACATTCAGCAAGCAATCATCGCATTGTGTCATTCAAAGATGTCGACTAAATCATGCGAGAGGAGCTGCAGCAAACTGACAAAGAATGTCTTTAAAAGTTTCTAAAAGGCACTAGCAAACCAATTCTACTCACCAACAGTCCTTTTCAATGGCACCTGCTGCAGCACTTGGTTCTGTTTGCCTTTTCCATCGTCCCCATCATCGAGTTCGAAGGCAGTGTTGTCGAATCCTGAAGCTGGTTGGGTCGGTGGATTCTGCTCCAAAGCCTGCAACTTCTTGGAGCCTCGCAAAGAGTTGCGCAGAAACTCTTGTTCCCTCTCCACCCGTTCCTCTTCTTCCTTGCGCTTTCGGAGATCTTCCTACGAATGAACAAACAGATTTTGTAAGAAGACGTGGTCGAGCATCAACTGCTTTCGTAGCACTTGCCACTTTTTTTTGCATCCTTCATTTGATTAGCATAGTTCAATTCAATCGACATGGGTACCAAGATGCCAGGTGCTTTATTTCAATGCAGTCCACGAGTGGGTACGTGAATCGACGAGTTGCTACAGGTCATTTCTGGAGAACACTGCATGAGCAGCAGCACGTGTTTCAAAAAATGATCCCATTTGGAGTGAAAAACTCGATTCACTCAGACGTTACCAAACTTGCCATTGTCTTATCAACGCAAATAGCTTGCCAGACGTACGCATACATTATTTTGGAATGAAAGGACACGACAAAAAGCCATTGTCAACAACATTCCAAGAAGAAAACAATTCATGCAAGAGGGAGCGCTTATGTAACAAAGAGCGGGGAAAATGCCTGCATGCACATTTTCCGGATATACTGTATTTCCAAGAACAGCAATTTTTTTGCGTGAAATGCGTACAGGGTGTTTCAAAACAACAGCCATCTTGTGGCCGCCATCGCAAAACTCAAGAATATCAAACATCATAATTTGAAGAAGATCAGCAGTGATTTTATTTTCATCTTAAATTATCGAAAAAAGTGGTAAATTATGACCTTTGGACATTTCTAAGTAGAACATCATTATCATTTAGTTTTGGTCCCTGGATGTAATTAAAGTAATAAACTGGCTATGGGGATAAGTATAATAGTATGAAAATTCCCCCAGATGTTAATTTTTAGCGGTTCAAGAGATTATAAAAATTGAGCAGTTTTCGAGGCATTAAACCAAATTTATTTTCTAGCTGGCAAGTAAAGTTAATTTTTTTTTGCAACCATGAGCAAAAACATGCATTTCTGATAACGACCAATATTACAAAAAAATCAAATACTTTTTTTCCGTTGTACATAGTGTGCGTGCCCACAAACTGACCAAGAAATGACGGTATTTTTTGGTCTTAAAAAAAAAATGTCGTTTTTTAATCATTTTTAAAAAATGACGCAAATACCAAAAAATAAAGTTTATGATCAAAATATGAAGTCATTTTTCGAAAAGGATGAGGGACATTTTTATGTCGTTTTTCGATTATAAATGACGACTTTATGACTTAAAAATGACGTCATTTTTAGAAAAGGATGAGGGACATTTTGACGTCGTTTTTCGATCATAAATGACGTCATTTTTGGTCATATCTTGCTGCGTGGGTGTTTTACATCTGCATGTACAGGTTTTTGTACATGTATGTATGTATTTTAAGACCCAAATCAGCAAACTTGAGAATAAAATTTGCAAATCTCTGAATGTGTAAACTCGAACAGAACATGAATTGTGAAAAAATCTAACATTTTTTGATTCCAACTTTTCCAAACATTCATTTTTTATCGTGTTTAGACGTTTAGGAGTCGTTTCCGTTTAAAAGAAATTCAACGATAGCAATTTTGCACCATAGCCACAACTGGTAGGCCTACAGTATATCAAATTATTTTTTATCAACCTCTTTAAAGTACTTGCCAAGACGATTTCAACGAGCCGTATCTGCTCACTTCCGAGAAATGAACGGAAGTTCCGGAAACCAAACTGGAAATGCGAATATTTTACATTTGGCTGCGGGCGCTGTTTGTTCTCCCACGATTTTAAATGAATTCATTAGCGAGAAACATTATCCATGGGAATATGTCGAAGACAGTCATAAAATTAAATATATACTATCAATATTTTTTTTCTTTTATAGATAACGAAGGTAAATTACTACGAAATGTGACCTTCAAATTCATGAAATTTCCACGCATTTATTTGAAATTAAAAAAGCGCCATCTAAGTTTCAATAGAGGTAAATATGAAGTTTTCAAATATACAACAAGTTTGCTGTAAGTGCTGCTACATTACGTATTGTTTAATTACACCGAGTTACATGTACTTGTGGTCGACTTACACTTGTTACTACGAATCTCAAGTGACGTCAAAATTAGTTCGCATTATCAGAAGTTAGACAAAACAAGACTTCAACAATAAGAACTATAAAGTTACTTCGAAGTTCAGATGAAATCCTACCCCATGTCACGTTCAGTAGCCTATACATGAACGGGGAGGTGCTGCAACTTTTATAGGGGAATTCCCCGTTATAATTTACCTAACTTCCAATCGCCTAAAGTTCGTTCTAAAGTAACAGAGCGAATGATCGGGAACTAAAATGTGTAATACACGAATTCGGAATTCGTCTTAACCGAAGAAATTAACATTATTAACAAATTGAAATTTTAATTCATTTAAAATTTAAGCGTGGGAAAATTAAAGATGTGAAATTACCAATTCGTAGCTATTTCCATTTCACTACCGATAGAAAAATCTGCGTATCGAAAGAATTTCACCAAATTCGTATCAGAATATCAAAAATTCGTACAAGTTGTATAAATCGAGTTCTTCTACATATAGGTTTAACTGCACATGTAGGCCTACAGCTAGGGTTCCCCCAGAAATTTCAAATTCAACTTCCCTAACTTTTCCAGGTTTTCAAATGAATTTTGCTGACCAATAATCATGTCAAAATTGGCATGCCAATGTTATCCACGATTTTTAAAAAGCTACCCAGGACAATTTGAATTTTTTAAAAAACGGAATACATTAAAACCTGTAAAGAGTGACCACCAAAAAAAAATGCAATGTTGGACACTGTACACGGATGGTCACTATACAAAGAATACCTGAATTAAATTAAATGAACATTCACACTGTACTTGTACATGTAGACTAATACATTGAAGTAAAAAAACCACAAAACCAAAAAAGTACAGAATCATCATGTCCATGTGCATTACATACAGTACAAGTGTATATTTATTGCCTTATTACACATTTTTTTTTTGTTTTAAGAAAAAATTATCAAGTTTCCCTTGTTTTAAATGCTTTTTGCTTCTTATGTTCATGTTTTCAGTGATTTTTTCGATATGAATAACATCATTTGCTGAATTATTTGAGAACCACTGGGGTTAAAGCAGGATGTAAGGTGACTTATCTGGTCACTTTTATAAGGTACATTGGCAATGCAAAAATTGCAAAAAAGACAGCACACACTGGTCACTGTACACAGAAGACAGGTGGTCACTATACAGAGAATTTTTATGAAGGAAATGTACACTAGAAAAAACAAAACACTAAAAAGAGGTCAACATAAACAGGTGGTCACTTTTTCAGGTTTTACTGTAATTTGTATTCGATAGGCCTACACGTTGAAAGTTGTGCAAATTTGTACTCATAAAAGTTGGAAGAAATTTTGAAAATTTGAACTCAGAAAAGGTTGAGAATATTGCAAATCTGTCCTCGGAATCTTTTGAAATTGTGCTCGAAAAACGTGGAAAATTCTGCACATTTGTCTTCGTATTATCTGTGGAAACTGTTGACAATTTTACAAATAAGTGCTAAAAAAGGTTGAAAATCTTACAAATTTGAACTCGGACACTGATGAAAATTTCGCAAATTTATCCTTGGAATAGGTTACATTTTTTGTAAATATATAACATAACCACGTAGAAGCATTAATTTTCGATCGTGACAACATTAAAACATTGCATTTCCCTGAGTTTTTCAAAAAAAGTCATTCTTTCCTGACTTTTCCAGGTCTGGGGTAGGCTACCTGTAATGTTAGAAATTTTGAAAGCAACTCTTGGTGCATAGAGCTGTACATGTATCATTCATTTTCCCCAATCTTAACAACCAGCTATAAATAGGGTCGTTACTCGATGTTAATCTGCGCTACTCATTCAAATTAGCTAACAGCTAGCATTCCTTTTGATTAAAGCACTCATCAGCCAGTCAATGAATCTATCCGATAACAAATGGGGAAGAGGCTTCGAATCGATTTCGATATAACTGCAGCCAGACACCGGGAGGGGGTAGTGACCCGCAAATCACATTAAAGCGCAATTTATTTGAAATTTAACGAGCTAGTTCGCAACGCCATTTCAAGCACACTTCCTCGTCGAATGTTTGCCCAACTGCGAGTTATTTTTATGCAAGTCTAAGCGAAATGATCGGAAGTTGCACCAAAAAAAAAACCAGAGACGTGCTTGGCTGACAAACCACTTGTTTTATCTTGGTAAATTTCCCTCCGAATATCTCCACTTTTTTCGGAGGAATCGAGGTTTGCCAAATCAAAGATAATTTACTCGAAATTAAGTAAAAAAGTAGAAAACAAAAAGTTGTTAGCCAAGGCACTGAGCAGAGAATCTTGATGGGTAAGTCACGCATTCGGATCAAGGTGATGGATCTTACATAGTTTCAAGGCAATGCCAATGACATGAAGATGCATAGTTATTTGATGGATTTCGAGATTTAGGAGTTACATCAAAATTTATATATCAAAGATAATTTACTCGAAATTAAGTATAAAAACAGTTAAGAAAAAAGGTTGTTAGCCAAGGCACTGAGCAATGCTAATGACATGAAGATGGATTTAAAGATTTTCACTTCGGAATTAGTATATTAAAGATAATTTACTCGAAATTAGGTAAAATGCCAAAGACATCAAGATGCATGGCTATTCGATGGATTTAGAGACTTCCGCTTGGGAACAGTGATGGTCGATGAAATCATGAACATTGTTGAAACCAATGTACCAGAGCTTCTTCGTAATTCCAGGAAATGGAATGTAGTTGCCTTCCTCAATTTTCCATGAATATCCCTAAATTTCATTATCATAAATTTCATTATATAAAAGATAATTTACTTGAAATTAAGTAAAAAAAAAATTAAGGAAATTTTGTTAGCCATGGCACTGAGCAATGCCAATAACATGAAGACACATGGTTATTCGGTGGATTTAGAGACTTCCGCTTGGGAAAAGTGATGGTCGACGAAAGCTTGGACATTGTTGAAGCCAATACCAGAGCTTCTTCGTTAATTCCAGAAACTGGAGAGTGCAGTTGACTTCCCCAATTTGCTTTGCAATGAATAACCCTAAATTTCACTGCAAAACTACCATAAACGGGCTTACATTTTGTGAGTGTTTTCTCGACTAGTCGGTATATACACACCAAATTCAACTTTCTGTCCGAAGTATTCCTAAGACATCACAATATTATCAAAATGTCCAAAAATGTAACATTTCCCCTTTTTAATTTGTAAAAAACCTAAGTGAAATTGGAAATAATTCCAACATTCGTTCGTCATCCCAGTTGACCTTTCAATTCCAACTGATATAAAGCTTATTTTTTCAATAAAAACAGAAATATAACGCGTGTCACCATGCATGTATTCCCGATTTTTAGCATTACAGGGTATACATTTTTTGATTGACCTGTTCATGCATACCCTATTAAATACTTTCATATGCCTTAATATACCTGAAATTGTCCGAACTGTTTTAAATAGAAATTAGTTTTTAAAAAATTAAAATCGAACAGATTCGTTCAAAATCTTCTCCTCACCATCTCTCAGCACTTATTACATGCCGTTTAAACAGATAATCCAACAGCAAATTGCTTCAGGTGACAAGCTGAATTTGGTTCAAATCAGCTGAGACTGGCACGAATCGTACAAGAACGCGTGTTAAAAGGGTAATGACCAAACAATACCAGTACAAAACTTTTTAAAAATCTAGATTAAGAACGCTGATAAAGCGCAGGTTAAAACTCAACAATAAAAACAGTGCTATAACGTTATTACTACCAAAAAAACCAGCTGTCTAAACGGTCCGTTAATCAAATGCATAGGGCATTAAACTTGACCCGAAAGAAACATGAACTTTTCATTGCATATTTAAAGTATTTTGAGCACGTAGGTTTTCAGAACATAAATTGATGGCAAGCAAGCGAGTCACTCGCAAGAGGGCGCGCCAAAGATTTTTCGGCCATCTTAGTGAACCGAACAAAGCACTATCACCATCTGATAAGACGTAACACCCCCACATCAGAAGTGACATCTTAAAACTTAATTTTGAGCTATAGATATTTTTAAAATCGCATTCTATGAGATACTTGTATCTATGGGAAAGTATATAGTGACAAATCTACCATTTTGCCGAAACTATGGTAAACTCAGATGTGTCGTTTTCACTGGACACATGCAGAGCTCGTTTCGCTGGATGTATAGAATACCGGAAACGGAAAGGGTTCTTCGAAAGCTGTGATAACAGGGTTCCCGATGAAATTTCATATTTAACTTCCCTGACTTTTCCATGTTTTTAAACAAATTTCCCTGACAAATAATCTGAAATTTAACATCTGGCAATGTTATCCACGATTTTGCAAAATCTACCCAGGAAAATGTTGAAAATTTTGCAATTTTGCAAATGAGCTCCGAGTTAACCACGCGTAGAAGCATTCATTTTGGATTGTCACGACATTACATGTAATACTTGGAATTTCCCTGACTTTTCAAAATAAGTAATTCCTAATCCCTGACTTTCCCAGACATTTTCAGTTTCCTTGAATTTTCCAGGTATTCGGGTCTGGGGGAACACCGGATAAGAGTTAATCCTTTCACTTTACAAATGGGTAAACTGCCCACTACGGTGGTATACTGGAGTATTCATCTTTGGACGTTCCATAGATGAAAAATTCTGAATATTGATCCTCGTATTCTGGAAGAGCAATGCTTGGTTCGCAAAGATGGCGAACGAGCATCTTAGCCTATAGCTTCCTTAAAACAAACATGAAGTATTAAAATGAAATATCAAAAATCTAGCTTTGAAATTATTTCTAATCTCGATATGGTGCCAATTTGATACCACATAATCAGAAATTAGTGGCAATTAAGTCACAACGGTACATGTACCAGCATTGGTGATGTCACAAAAGGTATTGTTGTCAGGAAGGAAGTTAATTTTTTAATGTCTTTTAGCAAAACTGCCTTTCAACAAAAACTACAATTAGCACGAAACTGAGGTCTATTGTGGAACAGGAAGACTTTGGTGAAACTGGTTGCAAAAATCTGGACCAGCTGGAGGTGCCCACAAAACATCGGGGGCGGATGGAGTCGTGGTCAGATGGCTACAAATCCGGTTGTTACCAACATTTTCTGAATGAATCCGAAAAGGCAAACCTTTATGAGAAAATTGCAGGCACAGGATGCCCAGAAGGCTTGTCACCCCATGCCTCGCAAACATAGGGAAAAGCCAATTAAAAGAGATGCAAATAGTTCACGAATTTTAGGCCTCCGAGGTATTTCAACCCAAATTCTTCTAATTTCTCTCCAGATCCTAACCATGCAGTCTTAATATGCGACTCAATGACCGTGAGGAGGAGCTTTACGAAGTGCACATTTGACAAGCTTGTGTCTGAGCACCCCTTCATCAACCGCAGTCAACAAGAGATAAGAGCCATAGTAAATGTGTACTAAATGACAAACTCAATTCTTATCTCACCATGACAGCAATCAAACTGGAGCATCGCAAACATACGGTACAATGTACATGTATTATACTCCAGATATTCGAGCACAACCAATTTGTGGAGGATGCAAGAAGCGATTTATTGACAAAAAAATGTCAGACAAATATAAAACAACTTTCTGCGATCTTGCACAACATTACTGTAATGCCATATATAGAAATGAAAAGCTCAAAAAGAAATGTTTGTCATGATTCAAATGGTATTAATCAAAGACTAAGTTTTGCAAAACTCCTCAAACAGGGTTCCTCTTGAAATTTCATATTTAACTTCCCTGACTTTTCCAGGTTGTTAAACACATTTCCCTGACCAATGATAATGTCAAATTGACATACAGTGTATGCCAATGTTATCCACAATTTTGCAAAATCGACACGGGACAATATTCAATATTTCGCAAAACTTCCTAATGACAATTTCAGGGTGGCCACATAATTTTCATTTTCAATTTCCCTGACTTTTCCATGACTAAATTCCAAAATTCCCTGACCAAAACTTACTCGTTAATCCATATCAATTTTTGTGTCATAATGAAAACAAACAAACAATTGCAATGAGAAGCTTGGCAAAACACTAGATTTTGTTACAAGTCTAACTGGGGAATTCTTGGGTGGATTGAAGAGGATTGGGGATGGAGCTGCTAGCAGACTGAGTGCAGGTATAGCATTTTGCTTTTATTTGGGAAAATTTCCCTGACCACTCACAA
>JAQGAO010000506.1:0-33275 GCA_034697705.1 Ommatoiulus sabulosus | reverse complement strand
TCACAGGTGTGACATGTAAAAAATAGATGTAAACTATAATAACCGTACCCCAAGGCAACGTCGTGCGAAAATTTGAAAGCAATCGGTGAAGAACTTTCGGAGTTTACTTGTCCGGAACAGATCGACGTTTACATTTTTATTTATATAGATATAAACGAGAAAATTCACCAAATTTTTGATTTGCATCGGCAAAACAGCATCAAAAGATTTACTTTCGGATAAAAAATCTATTTATGGGTTAATGATAGTATCTAATGGGGCATTTTCTTAGTTTTTAGAATACTCCTTATTATAGTGCCACGATTCTCAGATTCATGTACCCTACAACACGCCCACAATGTGCTCCAGATCACACATGCTTGATGATAAAAATGATGAGGATGATGATGATGATGACGTTGCCTCCTAGCACTCTTGTAAAAATTTGTTAAACATATTTAACTTATGAACATATAACTAAAATCCCAAGTAGTGAAAAGAGCATAACCGTTAAAAAAATCTACAGAATATGGGATAGAAATAGAAATTATTCACAAAACTATAATGTAAGACATTTAAAAGAAAATATGAAAGACCGAAAGGAATTGTTAATACACATATAAAAGACATTCGTAATGAAATTTCCCCAAAAATATATGAAAATGTCATTAAAGACAGGAAATTTGCATGGACCTTTTCGTTCAATTTAAAAGATGAAGAACTTTTCTTAAGACGTAAAAAAAATATGAAGTATGCAAGATTAGTTTAAAAAAAACGAAAAACTGAATAATTCATTAAAATGGAAAATTTGAAAAAAAACTACATAAAAACAATACGACATGTGCTGACTTTCTTTCATAAAACTCGCCACTTCAATGGCTATAGTGATGGGCTGAAATTCGTAGAAAATGAATTTTTAAAAGACAAAGTGCATTTGTAGCATATTTATCGCAAATAAATTATACGAAGAAAATCAGTATTTCCTCTGGTTGCTGAACCCCTAGGGTCAGGTGACTCTTAAGATGGCGGAAAACCGTAGAAACAAAGTTGCCAAATGACGTGTTTAACGCTGAAAAATGACTCGGAGAATTGCTTTCGCATTTGGGAAAAAAAGCCATTTATCAAAAGACGTAGAAAAAAGAAGGGAAATTTCCTAAAGGAACGAATTGCCTTTCGACTCGAAATTGAAGAAAGAGTAAGCTATTTGGAAAAGCAATTTGTACCAAACGTGAAAAACATATTTGCAGAAATGGGCTTGAATGTGAAATGTACGTTTTACACTTCTACACGAAAATAGCATGGTCTCCGAGCCACCATCTTCAATTCTAAATTTACATGCACGATGGGACAAAACTAACGAGTGAATTTTTGAAATTTTTAATACAGGCTTTAAAAAATCCAAAACCAGTAATTGTAGCCCGATTTTAATTTTTCGCCCAACGATTGCCGTAAACGCATCATAGATGCGCTAATATTTTAAATTTTCCCATTCAATGGATTCATTCAATAAAGTCACGAATAACAGACTCCATTAACTAACACGAATTTATTTACCGGGACCTTTCGGTCCACAGTTTAATTCGCTAATTACAATTGCCAATATTTTTATAATAAAAAATACAGGATGTGCTTTTGGATTAAGCATGAAGGTCGATCGCGATCCCAACAGGTTGGGATTACTGTTGATCCTAACTACTGGATGCAGTCACTGGGGTCGTCTATCTCCATTCACATTATTTTACGAAATCTCAACAAACTGGGATTATTGTTGGTCCCAGTAAATGGGTTGTCTATCTGATTTAAAAAAAGTTTACAAAATCCCAATAGGTTAGGATTACTAGTGACCCCAACTATGTAGTCAATGGGTTTTATATATCTGCATGCATGAATGTCATACAAAATTCCAACAGGTTGGATTATTGTTGATCCTCAATATGCAGACAATGGGTTCGACAATGTAAATTTAACAAAAATTTTCAAAATTCCAACAGATTGGGATTATTGTTCGTCTATCTGCATTCATCAAAATTTTATAAAATTTCAACAGGATGGGAATACTGACAATCCTCACTACGCAGTCAATGGGTTCATCTACCTGTATTCAACAAAGTTTGACAAAATCCCAACAGGCTGGGATTATAGTCAATCCTAACTATGCACAAATTAAAATGAAAATTCTGCAAATTTGTGAGCTGGTACTGCAATCTAGTAATGTTGCATTGAATTTTCAAAAAGATGAAAAGTTTGTGACGTTTGGAGATAACTGCTACAAAATGGCGGATTGACGTGCTGCTAGCAATTAATCTTTTATCTATCGAATTTAATCGAAGAAGATCGATCGACGACTATAGTGTCCGTTTCATTCGGACGACTGGACACTGGGTATTCGATTGGACCATTGGGCGCAGAGTCGTGGACACAAGAAGCATCGTGAGGTGAGGAGCTTAACCGATGGAGATGCCATCATGAATGTTTGGAAGTTTTGGAAGTCAAATGACTTAAAACGTAACGTGATATTAAATGAAAATCATCATTTTATAAAAAATTCAATCATGACGTACTAAACAAGTGACATCATATTTGAAGAATTTTTTTTTGCTATGATGTGAATGACATGAGATATCAAATGTTATGAAATTGGTATGATGATTCTCCTACATGTAAGTTGTGAAAAAATGTAAAAAAGTGTGCGAAGGCACACTCATACATGTATAATGTATACATGTATACATGTATACATGTATACATGTATACATGTATAAACACTATAATTAAGAGTGTCCATGAACAAAATGGCTGTCTCCTATTGCTTAAGCCCTGTTGCGCACACTCCGCTCTTAAGGTGTCCACGACAAGGGCGCTCTCCGTAATGATTGCTGATATTGCTTCGTATTTGCCTCTGCCTACAAATTATTGTCAGTTTTTGTTATGGAAAATCGTCGTCATTGTTGTCGTCCACGTGCTCCAGGCGTTGTAAGGACCATTAAAGTGTCATGGCGTCGGTGTCTATGACCACTGACCATGCGATTTCTTCATACCGGCCAGCATTTCCTGCTGAAAGCTGCCTCTTCAAATAGCTTTAAGCGATTTTGTCAGAAATCATTCACTATAGAAATTGCGGCGAAGATAGTTCCAGGCATAGGATTCAATATTTTCGATGGAATTATTTGTTCTTTAGACCAAGAAGGAAAATCTATAGTGATTGAGATCTCCACATTTTTAAATTCCCCAAGCGTTCATTTGAAATGAATTAAAAATCACATTGATTGGAGATTTAAAATCCCCCAATCGCTAGATATTTCCGTTCTTTATCCAATTTTATTTTAAATTTCAAAACATGTAATATTCTATGCTTAAAACAAAATTCGAGGCAATTCACTATCACTGTGCTCCACACACAACCTTCTCCATTCTACGCCGGAAATAGCCAAGTTCCACCAGCTCGAAACTAATGATCGTCATGTTGGATCGCGGAAGGATTTCCATCCATCGTCAAGTTCAGAGCGATCAACTTCCTGTCCACCTCGGTGTTTTTTTGACGTCATTACTTCAATGGTCATTATCCAGTCTAACCCTAGACTCTAAGTTAACGTACATCATTCGGATTTAGTAATCATAACGGTGTCACGTGACCCTCAATGAAAGGCCAGAAGAGATACACGTTGACCAAAGAGCAAAGGTATAGACTGGACATCGCACCTTACCGCCAAAGAGCAGCTCGGCAGTTCAATACTTGACGCACGCGACAGCTCACATCATGGAAGGGCTGCTTCATCAGTTTTTTTCTCACCGCCGGACCACGTCCATCGGCTGTCCCAGCAGCCAATGATGTTCCAGCATCCAGCAAATGGCCCCTCGAGGGAGCTGCGGTCTGCGAACGGAGGCGAACTTCTGTTGTTCGAGTAGAACCCCAGCGCCACCATCCTCCTCCTCCATTGTTCAGTTGTCACCGCAGTCGAAGTGCACGGAAGACTTTCTCAACTCCATCATCTGCATGATGCCATTCTCCTGAGGGATCTCCATGGTTGCCGGCACGTAGGTCGTGCCAGGGATGCAGCGCGTGCAGTGACGCCGCAACGCCGGCCGCTGCTGGGAGCCACGGCACCGAACAGCGAAGCGCAGCTCTTCCGCCATTTCAGAGCACAGAGATTGCTGAAGAGAACAAACGTCAGAAGCAATGGGTGTTGGTCACAGGAATAGACAGAACCAAGCCGAGAAACCAACGGCTGTCATGCATATTGCGAAACAGTTTACCATCGACATCCACACCGAGTGT
Organism: Ommatoiulus sabulosus; assembly: GCA_034697705.1. Classification (NCBI taxonomy): domain Eukaryota; kingdom Metazoa; phylum Arthropoda; class Diplopoda; order Julida; family Julidae; genus Ommatoiulus; species Ommatoiulus sabulosus. The sequence goes on along the minus strand of JAQGAO010000506.1, from coordinate 29,020 downwards.
AATGCAAAGAGACAAACATTGAACTTTTTTACCACAAGTGCGCAAATGTGCACATTGCGGAACAGACTCATCATTGCCAAAAGACCATGCGCTAACTTTGCAATAACCACAAGGAACATGCAGCAAGATAAACCCTGAACTGCAAAGACCTTGGCCGATGCTTGGTAGTACATGTGCAAACTTGTACATCGCGGAACAGATTCATCATCAGCAAAAAAACCATGCATTGGTGACAATCATCGAGACAGATCCTGAACTACGGATCCCTAAGGTGGTTTTTCGGTAATTGCTAATACTTGCATATTGCAGAACAGGTTCAATGTTATCCATACGCCAATAGAGCATGCAACAAGACATACTCCGACATGATGCTTTAATCATCAGCGGGGAGTTTCTTAACTTCCATGCAACTGCTACGAGAGTCTGAGTTGCCGCATTAGCACCACTGAGAGCACTTAGCGAGGCAATAAAGTTCGCGAGCAGCTTTTCGGCAAATTTGCAAGCTCATCATAGAAAAGCAGAAAGCGCATCAAATGCCGAGGTCTTACCCTGTCTGTTTGAGCATTCTTCTTGGAATTCCAGCAGAACTCCAGCATGGCGACGATGATAGCGATGGCCAATCCACAGAGGAGCACGACGAACACGCCTCCGATGCTGTTCACTCCCAGCGAGTTGGCTTTGGATTCCTTGCTCTTGTCGTCCTTCCTGCAAGTGTTCCCAGTGATCTTCCACCACCTGTTGTACAACTCTTGAACGACTCCTTTCTCTTGCAGCTCCAGGATGGCCAACGATATCTTGTCGCGCCATGGGGATCCTGCAATGGATATACACGTAATGACGTCATAAAAAATGGATCTTTGCAAAACTTAAAATGCAGGTAGTTGTGGGAAGCTATTTCGGTATTTCAGTTTTCACCTATTTGTGTCGCAATTCCATATCCTTTGGAATCGAGGAGTCCTCCGACCTGCGTGAGATTGCAGTTTCTTTGTATGAAATAGTCCAGCATAGTGGACTCCATGAGAAAGGCGTAGTTTCCGTCCATAACCTTCTTGATGCCCTCTTCGTAGGTGCTCACCAAAGAAGACGATTTCATGTTCTCCATGAATCGCCACATCTTCTGATAAATTTCTATCTTCGAGTCCTTCGGAAGTTAGACACAAAATATCAAAACACTGGCTTGCGGGCCAAGACAAGGGGAAAATGGAGAGAGAAAAAGGGGATTTTAACCCTGAAAAAGGCCATGGTGGATCCCCCGTTGAGGGTGCCATAGCTGATCTCGCTTTGGGCGGCCAAATCATCCACGTCTTCAATGGGAGTGATCATGCGCTCCACGGTCAGAAATGCTGCCAAATTGGCAGTGTATGAAGAGATGATGATTAGAGTGAAAAACCACCAAATTCCTCCCACGATGCGAGTCGATGTTGCCTTCCATGACCAAACAAAGAGGGAAAAAAAACAACATTAGCCATTCACGAATTTTGATCTAGTCAGTTTGTCCATTGCATGCCCGTAGTAATGGTCAACTCTAACAGAGTCGCCAAGAAATCCGATATTTTCCAAAAACAATTATTTTAAATCTTATTTTTTCAAAATGTATTTAAAAGCAAAGTATAATTTCATCGTAAGATTGCTTTCTTTTGAAAAGAATATTTCTACGTATCTGCTAAATGTACCAAAAAGGGTTATAAATCAAATTTATATGAAAACTAATTGAACTCGTATGAAATTTAATTAAAACGTACTGCATAACAATATTTATCTCCAAATAATATTGCTTTTTTTTAAATAAATATAATAAGTATGCAATAACTACGAATTTATTAGAAAACATAACTTCGAAAGTACTTCGAAATCTTGTTCGCAAATTATCCTAATTTGGAGCACATAACGATAGTATAATGAGCTATTGTTTCATTATTTATTAAATTAACAAACATGCAGAAAACTTGCTGAAGAAGACATCAAATATTGCACAAAAAAGTAAAAAAAAAATCGCAGCTACAACCACGGCAAAATCAGCACTTGAAACGTAAATAAAAAACAAACAAAAAGCGAAGGATTGTGGGCAGGTCAGGAAGGAAAGGTCACCAATGTTCACGGTATCATTTACGAAAAATTGCGAATCGAGTAAAATTCAGACATCTGCCCTTTTGGTTCAGCTACTTGTAGAGTCTCAAAAAATTACAAACGCGAAAAATAAAAACGACTCAATTTCTGAAAAAATAACAGAAAACACACAGGCTAAAAGAAATGGTTAAAATTACGATATCTATACATGTATCTGATTACTGCATGTGTTTTCACGCATTACAGTGTATTTGACGATTTCAAAATAATACGACTCGAGCAGTTTCTCATCATCAAATTGTCATTTGAACTTTCCAAACAATTTTGCGGAAGTTAAAAAGGTTAAGAAAAGGTGAGGAGGAGGAAGGAAGACGTACTTAAATTCACTAAAAACATGCTTGTGTATAAAATAAATGCAAAATTAAGCCTGCATGCCACGGGAAACACATAAGGCCAATATCACGCAGACTGCCAAAAGCTGCAGTTAAGCTCAGCTGTAGTTATAATGGTTGGTAAAACTGTAATTACATTGCAGGAGAACTGAAGTTAATCAACGTCAGTTTATCAACTTCAGTGCAACTTGGTAAACTTCCGTTCATCTGAGTAAATGTCAGTTCATCCGAGAAAACTTCAGTTCATTGAAGTAAAGGTAAGTTCATTAGGGTTAAAGGTCAGTTTATCTGAGTAAACGAATTTTACCCCTCTTCGTGTGGAAACTTCCGATTTTCTTTTAGAACATTAGTTAATCTGAGTAAACTTCTTTTTACCTGGGTAAAAGTCAGTTCATTCGAATAAATTCAGGAATCCGGATAAACTTCCTCGAGAAATACAATCTCAGGAGAGTTTGTTTTCACGAAACTTCTAAAACAGCCACGAACTGCAGCCGAAGTTGTCTATTCGATTTGAAAGCGTCAGTCAGGCCCCGGCAAAAGACTTATGCATAGGCCATTGGTTTTTTGAGACTCTACAACTTAGCCTCACCTTGGGGTTGAGGTCGGAGCCCTGCTGCATTAGCGTCCCGATGGTGAACCAGAAGCTGTTGGCCAAACTAAACTGGTTCTCCATGACATCCGGCTCGGCCATGCAGGGGTGCGGGTTGTGCCACTCGTACGGACTGAATCTGGCCACCGTGAACATGGTAAAACTGACCAGCACGTAGGCGCCCAGCACGTACAGCCAAATGTCCACCGCCAGGGGGTTCATGAACGAGAAAAGACGGTGCAAATCGCCGCTAGGAACCTACCAGCGAAATGAAAAATGAATTTAGGCAACACGGTTAAATTATGGTTCCCCTTTTCGAGTGATCCGAACGAACTGACGCTGGTCAGGCCAACTGCTGGACGACGACGGTGGGAGCGACGATTGAAGCGACGAGCAACGACATTCGTGTTTTTTTATGAATTAAAATCATGAATCATGATTTTATCCTGTCAGGAAATAAACTGCAATAATTTCGTTTAGATGAGAAAACGTCAGTTCATCAGTTCATCAGTTCATCCGAATAAATTAAACAACGACTTATTCGTTGTGGGTAAAGCTAAAAAAATCTTTGTTAATTCTAGTAAACATTTTTCCGAGTAACGATCGATCAGTTCGCCATGTCGTCAGTTCATCCAGATAAACATTAGTTTGACTAAATTTAATTTAAAAACTATTGTTGTTGTAATCTATGGTGCAGTTTTAACTGCAGTTAATCCATAGCATGAAGTTGAGTTTCTGGACCAATATTTAGGAAAACATTTGTTCAAGTGACGTTTTTCATAGGGAAGTCATGGAAAAGTTTTTCATGGAAACATAAACTTCGAAGTAAGTGAAGTATTTTACAGTAACCCACATCAGGATACTTTGGAATTATCTGTTCCACGGTTCCGCTGCAGTTTATGTTCTGACAGTATAAGCAACGTTTGGACGTCATTGCAAACGAGAGAACGGACGTCATTGCCCTTGGAATATACCAAAATAAACGTGCAAATGATATGTTCGATGGGTCAAGTTGGTTGGTACCTTGGGGTTGAGCCCCGACCCCTGGCGCAGAAGAGTGCCAGTGATGAACCAGAAACTGTTGGACAAGCTGAACTGATTTTCGATGAAATCGTAGTCCTCTTGACAAGGGTGCGTGTTGCTCCACTCGTAGGGGCTGAAGCGGGCCATGACGAAGAGGGTGAAACTGACCATAAGGAAAGCGGCCAGAACGTACAGCCAGATCTCCACGGCCAGGGGGTTCAAAAATGTGAAAAAACGTCCAGCTTGACCAGACTCCACCTTGAAACACAACGTCTACCGTTCAGAAAAACACAATCATCCAAATCACGTTTCTTGGTCATTTGTTTTGAAAGGACATCGTCCCGTCCATTCCCGTCCATTTTAGGTATTCGTTAAATTTTCACATTTTCTTTGCAAATTACAACACTGCATAAAATTTCTTACAAATTACGACCTGTTAAACAAAAGTCATCGAGGAAAGTTATTTAGGTCATTTTTTTTCCAAACATTGGAATGTCAGCAAATTTGTTATCATAAAAAGCTGCGAGAAGATATCAATTAACACTACACTTAATATTTCAAACGTTTGAAACAAGTGGCGAAGTAAATTTAAAAACTGCAAGATTCTAAACTTACTTTAAATAGAATCCCGATTCCAAGATTGAGGAAAGGCTTCGTGAAATCCACGACTTTTTCCCGAGCGTAATTGATGGTCAGAGAAGCAACGGCCAAATCCGCTTTCTGAAAATGTCAAAAGATTGAAATATTTTTTAGGATTTATTAAGATTCGAAACCTTGCAATTCCGTGTATCCTAAACGTATAAACTATGAGACCGTTGTGATCCGACAATAATATGATGGGTTGTGTTATGACATCATCCGTGACATCATTTCGAGTTCAATTTACCTTGTCCAGCAGCTGTCTGACCATTCCACTCCATTCGTGGGACTCCAAATCGGGGACTCCGTAGACTCCGTCGGGAACCACTTCCAAAACGTAGTTGAATCCTGCCAATTTGGAGATTTCCTTCAGCAGATCAATGCAGAAACCTTTGAAGCGGTGGTTTCCAGTGACGTTCTCCTCTTTGCGGAGCATCACGTAAGGAATTTCCTGCAAGAAAAATGCGAAAAAAGGAATGAATAAGCAATAGGAAAAATAACTCAATGACAACGTAATCTCTTGAAATTTTCACATAATCCCACAGATTACACGTACAAAAAAAAATTCGTGAAAATCTTAACTTCGTTCTAGATTTCCTTATTTTTTTCCGCAACAGAATTCAAAGTCATTCATAGCATATATGTTTTTCACTACGAAATAATTCCTTGAGTCTTGCTAATATGCTACCGAACCAAAGTTTCCATTGTTTGATTAACCTTAATTAAACTCACCAAAATCGTGGTTACCATAAGGGTAATATTTGGATGACCTTCCACGTAATATGCCGAAGCATTAGTTATATTTACACCCGTGGTGGGAGTCCATTCTCCAACCTGAAAAAGAAGCGAGGAGAATTCAAATAGAGTTAATCGAAACAATGCCCTGAAGGTGCCAAAATCATCCCAACGTACATGTAAGTTTAGTTAAAATTTACCATTTTTTTTTAAAACAAATAGCATATACAATAGCTGGGAAATTAGCAGTTCCCAGTTTTATTTTAAGTTTATCGCTATTTTTAAAATAAAATATCAAATTAATATGCAGTGTACATGTATTTAAGTGATTATCAAATCACTGTACCCATTTTAAATGAAATTATATTGTTTATCAGACAAGATACTATTTTACCATACCATTTGTATAATGCAAATTAAATCATTTGAAAACCTTAATTTTTATAAATAAATTTCATATGATTTTCAATGTGAGGGGCCAGCAAGTTTCGTTATATAAAATCCAAACTCTTTACCTCTGAAGACCTAAATTTGCAATTTTAGTCTAATTACTATTATTTCTTTTGTAAATAATGTGATGGTACAATTATAAAATGTGAAGAAAAACTAGTACTAAATTGTGAAAAGTAAGTGTCACCAAATTACTGTTTTAATGTAAATTCTACTAACTTTCATCAATGCTTCCTGTCTCAGTTTCAGGATGTCCAGTTTCACATTTGTTCTTCGACCTTCCTTGAATTGAATCTTTCCTGTCAACCCTCGAAATTCGACCTGTTAATTTAACCAAATTTCAATAATGAAAGAAGATTTCAAAACAGTAAAAAGTTTCGTCAGGAGATATCCTTGGAAATGTGATAAAATTCATGGATTTGAAATTTTATTAGAAGGAAGCTAAGACTTTTTATATTGAAATGGACTCACCGAATTAATATAGTTGAATAAACTGCTGCCATCGTTCCAGGGCAGCTCATCTTCACAAGTGATGTTGGCCAGACGCAAGGTGGCGCTTCGTTCCAAAGATTCCAGGCCATGGGCGAAAACGTGAACGGCATCGTAGATAAGTGCGGGTTCTGCCTAGAATGTGAAGATAAAATTAACATTTAATGAAACTCCAAAAACTATTTTTAAATGATGTGAAAATTGATTTTAATTTCCAAAGTATGCATCACATTCCCGATTATCCGTGACGGCTAGAAAATGTAGTTTTTGGATAATCGAAATCTCTTTGGTGACCCGCAAAATCCAAGAAAAATCTCAGAAAATATGAATTAACATGAATTAAAATCTAAAAAAATACCGTTGTTAGACATTTAAGAAGTTTTAGACAATTTTTCAAATTTAATAAAACGTTTCAAATCTAAAGGATTGTATCGAGTTTTGGAAAAATATTGTAAAGTTTTATAAAAATTGCAATTGTTTTAAAAAAAATGTTACCATATTTTGGAAAAATTATCTTTTTTGTAGTTTCAGATCATTTTTGTTACTTTTGGTTTATTAGTCAATATTTGTTACACGTGTTGCATATTTTGTGTATAAATTTGGTTTAATTTTCATTGAGGGCTATAGTTTTACCCGGGAAATTATATTATTTTTTGAAACAAAAATTTCATCTAAAGATCTCATTTTGTTCAAGATACGACTTTAAAAGTATGTTTAAGTAAAAGAGTAAAAACTCGATTAAGAGACGTATTTTCTTCATATTTACCAGGATAATTGCGGATCTGTTGAGTATGTTATGTCCTAGATTTTGAAACTTTTCCATGTCACGAAGGATGTGACGTGCCATGAGGTGGTCGCTGTCGACGATCCTTAAAGACGTGATATTTACGTAATTATACTTGAAATCTTCCAGATCAAACGTCTCCAAATTCTGAAAACAAGAACGTTTCATCATTGTAATATTAATCGTTGATAGGAAGGCAAAAGTGAAATTTCAAGTGCATTTTAAGGATCTTTAATATCTGATTTACATGTATATCAAAAAAAATTTCCATTTAAATGCACATTCAGTATTTTTAACATTTTATCTCGTACTCTTTACAGCAAATTGTTAGCATTATTTACAAAACAACTTTTTTAAACTAAGCAAAGTTTTAGAAATACAGTACTACCCTAAGTGCTACAATGGCGCTATTTGTACCCAGCCTTAACGAAAAAACGAATTTGATAAAGGCAACACTGGATGATAAATTGTCACCGAATTATTATTTTCCTGACGGGAATCATTGAGTAAAGTTAAGTAAACTTTACATAAAAAAACGATTTTACGATAACAAAGCATATATCTGAATATATCTGACTTTTATTTCAATTTTCCCAAAATTTATTTCGGCATATTGCCTCAAAACAAACACTTTTCAATAAGAATCCTCTCGTTCCACGTCTCGTTAACCGAAATGGTGCATTTTTCTCTGTGTGTCATCACACTGCGTTATCTTCTTGAAAAACGGACGCTCGAACATGAACTTTTGTGAAAACATAGCATTATCAAAGTACGTGTGAAGAAGCGCGAAATTTAGATGGGCGATAAACGCACCGAAGAAATAACTATAAAATATAAAAAAGCAAACTGAGTGAAACTTTTTTTGTGGAAAAAATCCGAACAAAAAGGGGGTTTGTTTCTTGGCGAATCAGCAATTTCGCGGTTTAACTTCTTTATTGCTCTAATAATTCAGTACGATTTCGGTTCCCCTCCCAAAAGGGTAATTGGCGGCTGAAAAAAAATGAAACCCTGAATATAAAATATGGAAATAGAGGCGATCAAAATTCTAGAAGAATAAAAAGAGCTCGAAATCAAACTGCCAAAATATGCAAAAACGGTGGGAAAATCGTAACAGAAGCCAAAGAAACTTGGCAAGAATAACGAATAGAGAGCGAAGAAAATTAAATCTCTGATCGAAAAATTAAGAAAATTTTTTTCTTTATCTTGATCATTTTTTGTTTCAATTTTAAGTATTACTTACTGTATAACGAATTTCTTAAGATTTAATTGAGATATCAGAAATAAATTAAAATTCGGACATGATGTCCGAAATCCAATAAGAAAGAAAATCCCAGATATCCAATCAAAAAATTAAATTTATATTAATTATATTTTAATCAAAAATATAATTATTTAGAATAAATATCAAAATAATTTAAAAAAAATTCATTTCACGTAGTATTTTTTATATAAATTTTGAAGAAACTCACAAACCGTCTTTTTTTAAAAAATACAGTATGTATTTATTCTGACTATCCGAGAAAGAGATTTCTTGCAAGAAATATGAACGTTTCTCCATTTATGAAAAATTCATTGATGCTTTAGGAAAATGGGAACTTGAAATGGACAACACTGTATCGTCAAATGGCACCAATTTCAAAATGCTTGTTCTTTATATGACAGGGTTTCAGTCACAAATTCGAAGAATTTAGAATTAAAAATTGACTAAATAGCATAAAACTAACAAATTGAAAAGTACTTGAATTAAACGATTTGTTGAATTATTATCAATTAACATTACTGAAAGACACATCAAAAACTGCCTTAAACCGATCTAATCAGTTTTGAATAATTAACACATACATGTAATTTACAAATATTTGTTAGACATTTTATATTCTGTCTAAATTTCAGTTAGTTTTTAGAAATTCAATTGACTTACCTACTAAAATAGATAATCTCAAATAATTATATTTGTGATCCACTAATATTCAATAACATGTATCAAGAAATCGTGCCAGAAAAACAATCCAACACAATTCATTCTAATTGTATCTGTCAAACAATACTTACAAATGTCGTAAATAAATAGTGGTACAAGTAGTCGTTCATCTGTAGCTGCAAAATCTAAAATGATATATAAAGATTAAAAAAGTGTTTAACAAATGGATAATGACCAAATCTGGCCCCATCTATAGCGAAATCTTCGCAAAATCTATTTTTTCTTTGAATGCTGTGATCACCCTTAATATTGTCCTGGAAAGTCAAAAGTTTGGAAATTGTGCCGGGAATATTTTTTTTGTAAATTCTTAGTCTAGTACAGTTTAAGGATGGTTTCTAAAAAATTACGTTGAGTTTTCTCAGATTTGCCTAAGGTTTCGGTACAGAATTTCCCAATAACGGATGCGCCCCCAGACTTGAACGTACCGCCCTCATAAAATGCGACATGTCTTCCGGTCTGGTGTCGACGATCACGTTGCTGAAGTCCTTGGTTTTCACTTCCTTAAGCACTTTCCGGAAGTTTGTCGGATCCCCTTGCCTGATCATTATTTCCATGTTCCTTCTGGGCGGATTGCGAACCAACTCTTGGAGTTTTAAGAAACCTGAGAATGCAAATTTCGAGTAACTAAGTAGATGTAATATAGTTAAAGACAATAACTGAAATTCCTTCTTATTAAAAATAAAAATGCATCAAATTCAAAATTTGTAACATATATTACAGGGTGCTCTAAAAATATCATATTTAATATTTCCAGCTCAACATAAGCTTAGAATTATTAAGTTAATTATAGGCACCCTGTACAATCAAACGGGACATTTTATGTGCCGCTGAAACAGCAGGAATTTCCTTAAGAAAACAATGAATCTCGAGTTGTTTTCAAACGGAAGTGAAGAGTAATGTCCAGAGATCTCCAGCATCCTTCCCCTTACCGTACTCGTCTTGATAAATGATGGCGACTTTGGTCCAGTTGAGGAAGTGAATCATGTCCGCGTAGGCTTTGTTCAACTGGCGATTGGATGGAAATAAATTGATGGAAAACTCTTTAACTTCCGTTTCTAGATCAAGTCGCGCCTCAATGTGAGGAATGTCCACCGCGTCGCAAATCGACTGCACGTGACTGGCCAGTACCGGATCCGACGGTCCGAACATGGCCGTCACGCCGAAATGGATCAAGGAACAGGCTGCCAACGAAAAATACACGTTTGATTATCAATGACATCGACCAGTTTTAACAAACTGCCGCTAGGTGGCTCTAAGCGCTTCCTGTTGCAAACAAAATGGCGCCAAAAGAGATGTAGCACTCTGACATACTTGTACTATACACGTATTTTTTTTTTAAACTGCATTATTTTTTTGTGAAACATATCCATAGTTTTATGAAAATGTGTAAGTTAAGGAAAATTGCATTGTCTTTTCATAAAATTGCAATACTTTTTTTTGGGGAAAAAAATTTTAGCAATGCCGCTATGTTACAATGAACCCGGTTAGCCCGATACGGGAAAATCAAAAATCTACTGTAAGTTCTGATTCAATTTAAAAAAAAAGTTCAGTTTGTCATTTAATGAAAAAAATCTCAACTTTCGTAAAAGGTTGATTAAAGAACCCAGGACCCTGAAAATCACCTTTACTTAAAAATACACAAAAATAGATGAAAATCCTGAGTTCGGTCAGCATTTGCAATTTCATGCATACGAAATACACGCATTCAGCTGCGCTTTTTTTTCGTAAAAAAAACTACATTTGCGATATACACTATAGTGTATGCATGTACATGTACAAGGGCACGGTTGAAAATCCCCAAAGAGATTAAACCTGAGACGACATCTCGACTTTCAAAAGCATCTTCGAGAAAGACGTCTGAAGTAACGTTAATCTGGCCTTTTCCCCAATAACATTTTTTGTTACAAAGTTAGATTAGGAAAGAAACGACGAGCATTTTCAAGTTTTTGGGTGGCGCTTCTAGTGTCCAAAATCGAAAAAGTTCACTTGTAAGCAGTTTCTAACTTGATTTGAATGTTGGTTTTAAAGCAGCGCATGCGGGAGAATAACTTGTATTTTTTTTGTTGTTGTTAACGACATTAATTATTTCGGTATAGTAATTTTCAGACATCCAGTTTCGTAAAAAAAATCGTTTTGACCACGCTCACTACTTCGTGGAACGTTCCCGGAAGCACATATAGTTATTAAACATTAATCAAATATGTTAAACGAAATTAAAATCTGAACGAGCAACTAATTCATTTCGTTATCAACTCGTTAATGAAAATTAAAACTGTTGTCATTTTGTTCAGGAGGTTTTCACAATTTAATTTCGCGCTTTTACAACCCCGCAGCAGTTTATATATAATTATAATTTGAACTTTCAACAAAAAGGTCATAAAAGCCATACAATTCAAACAGGCGTTGCTTCGATGATTGAAGTCGAAAAGGGCGACAAGCACGAGCCACTTCCGGTCAAATTGAAGGATCAATTATTGAGTGGAAAATTTCATTTTTCTTATAATACATGTACACTGTATTTGACACCAATCGACCGATGGATAAACTTCAGGTTTAGCTTCTCAATACTAGTGAGGTTAGTGTTTTCCATAACGGTTAGGATCCATAACGGTTAGTTAAGTTAGGTTAGGATGATGGAAACCGATACACAATCCATGGTTACAATGGATTCCTGGATCCCTGTAACCTTACACTGAACGTCCCATTCGATTGTTATACGTGTTGATACGAGCAATTCAACTTTTGTCAATTCAAAAATTGACCCAACGAAGCTAGTGTTCGCCTCTATTTTTGGCACCGACTACAGCGCCACCTACTAATACATGTGCAGGTCTAACGTCGAACAACGGTCGTTGGATGTTGAATGTAACGTCTCAATCGGGACTCGGGACAAAAAGCACTCTATTAGAGCAGTTAAAAGACGCTGAGAAGAAGAGAGTATCTTTTTACAATTGAACACTTTAGAGTATAGGTCTTTTTTCTTCTAAAATAAAGGGAAGATAGGATAGAAGGAGTAATAAAACGCTCATAAAACGCCGTCCCCGAAGGACTTCCCGCACTAAATTTTATTAACTCTTGTCCAGTCTACGGGAGGAGAAATCTTAGGAAAATGAGACTCCATCAGCATAAAGCACGTGATGGCAGGGATTTCTACCTTGCACGTTCGCGTCTCAAGACATACAATTGTACAGTCGATCGGGTTTTACGTTTCGCCTTATACACTGACCAACTGACCGGACCAAATGCTGCATGGCTATTGCTCCCCACCCCCCTCCTTCCCCTCGTTAAAATATACGGCTCATCTACCTATAAGGCTTTTCGCTATTCATCGTTGTATACTTTTAAAATTTCCCCTTTTATTTAAAAATTAAGCACGAAATGCTTGCAAAATCACACACGCAATATCCTCGAGTTCAAAAACTTGGATTGTTTACATAACACCACAGCTACCTCAACCACAAATACTTAAAATACATTAGTTAATAGTAATTTTTTTTCTTTGATTCGACTTTAAATTCGTCTATCATACTTCATATACTTCAAGAATTGACAATGTCAATTTTAGAGGACCACGGAGGCCTGCATATGCTGGGCGCATGAATACAGGTTAGGTTAAGTTAGGTATCGATTCTCTAAGAGCGCTATTTTCTCAGTTATAGATAGGTAAATCGGCGACCCTATAAAATTGACATACTGTATTCATTAATTTCAAAAATGAAAATGTATGTTTATTATCAGATAGGCGTTTGAATCTTTTTTGAAATTGCGTCATTTCCATTTACTACCAGGTGTCACGTCCTTACACTAATCCTAACTCAAGTATAACCCTAAAGCTAATTTTCCAAACAAGTACCCTAATTTCCTAAACAAGTTGCAAACAAAGCTAATTTCCTAACCAATGATCCTACATATAACACGTGCTTCGTTTCTAAAGACCATATATAAGCTTATCAGACTCTAATAATGAAAGACGGGGTATTTTTACGGCTGGAAATTGGCAGAAATTCTACGGCTATTTTCGGGTAAATTTTCCTCCGACCGCATTTTTGTCGAAATCACTCGGAAACAGCTTTTTTTCCCCTGCTACGCGTGTCATTTTTCTCGCGGGAAGGTGAGAAGAAGAATGAAATGGAATTTCTGGATCGAGAACATGAAAAAGCGACAAAAGGGAGCCAAATTTGTTCCTAAATAACTATAATGCACAATCAGCGGCATGCTTCACTTTCTCATCGTTTCTTCCCCCCGCGGTTCCAATACGCGAGGAATTGCATCTTTTTTCCGAGCCCCGATCGTAATGAGAATAAATTGTTGTTCAATTTACGAAGCAAACATTGAATGGAACAAGAAAAAGACCGACCTTATTGCATTTTGCTGGCGCGACTTTGACTTTTTCGCCCAGCTGGAAGCCGAGGCCTTTCTCATTTCGCGCTGAAATATGGCGGCAGGCACCAACTTTCAACTCGATAGTTAATGAAATAACGAAATATTGCTAACTTAACAAATGTAAGGACCTACGCTAAATATGAAACGAGGATTTTGCCGAGAAAGTGAGAGAGAGAGACCATTATTTTCACTTAGTTTTTTCCGCAATTTATCAAGCCCATTTCCAAAGTTTAGAAAACCAACAAAGTCAGGTGTTTGACGAGGGCCGCTCGTAAGGTCACATGTCGCCCTGTACTGACGCAATGGACGATCCTCGAGGAAAGACCATTTTGTGAGAAAAGTTAAGGTTTCACAGAAATTTAAAACGATTGTCAATAAAGATTCAGAAATTACGCATATTTGTCTAAAAAAACACAAAAATTGAAGAAATGAATCCGATTGAATCGTATTTCTTTTCAATTTTAGTTATGTTGTAGATGTTTCATTCGTATCATTTTAAATTGAGTCCTCTACATTAAGTATACATGTATGTAAAAAAATTTGACAGCATGGTGCCTTAAGATGGCCGCCATCGGTGCTTTAACTTTAGTCTGCATCTGTCGATACAAATGCCTAAAATTTGGAAATTAATGTCTTGAATAACTTTGGAATTAAATTTACATATTTTTCAAATCCAAAATGGCGTTCTATATTTTTAAATATGATGAATAGTTTGGGAATTAACTTTACATACTTTATAATATTATATTTTGTTATTGAGTACTGTGAATACCATTTTGGGGGTACTATGCATATGAATTAAAAAAAAAAATTTTACAAGTTATACATTGTGCATCAAGATGCCTCCTGTGTGGTAAATTTTTTGTTGTTTTTGCATAATTTCACGGATATGTTCAAAATTTGGGCAGCACAGTCTCAAAGGCTTCACCTTTTCAGCATGACTACGCAATGCGAGCGAATGATAATTTCAAACGCTAAAGGAAACAATCTTTCAAACTTCAATTAAAATACACAGTAGGTATTCGACTCGGACGCCATACGCTGACAACTCGAACGCCACCTAGCGGTAATTTGGGGTTCTAGCGCCTCCTACCTTTCTTTCCAGCGTGGAAGCTGTCCTTGTTAGGCACATATTGGATCTCGTAAACCAAGGTGGTGTTGGGCAGCAAGTTGGGTTCCTTGTTGATCCGATAGACGGCGTACTTGAAAGCCCCCTCTACGCTGCTGCCTTTTTGGTCCTCGTTAAAAATGGCGCCTGAGAGTAAAATTTAGAAGAAAAAAACTATTTAAACATGGGACATGGGAATGTACCTGTAAGCATGGAAATGCATCACGTTTTTCCACCAGGGTTAGTCAGGTCATACCGAAATACTAACAGATAGGACCATATCAAGAAAACATCTGATAATGTCCAGATCCCTGTACGAGACCTATAGCCAGACAAAAGTTACCCATCATAAAGGGTCAGTTTCTGATATGGTCAGGCATAGTAGCATGAAAGCTTAGACACCCGTTTTTCACCTGACTTCTGAATTAATCTGAAAATAATTTTGCGATGATAAAAATATAGGGCTATGATTATACAAGCTTGGAGATACGCTAGTATATGTGATCACATGTTTTGACATGATTTATCTGTCCAAATAACTCCATTTTTCGTGCGTGATAAAGTACCAAATATGTATTACTAAACGTGGAAATTCCTTGACTGCAGACAGACGTAAGATGATAATATATGGATCTGTTTACTATACGTGACCATATATCGATTTATTTACAATATGAGCATAAATCGATTGTGTATCATTTTATGGCCATGAATGATTTTATGGCTGAATAATTATGTTTACGAGCAAATGAATTAAAGATATCATGGTGTTAAGCATTTATAATGCACGGATGAGCATAAATGAGAGGTCAAGTTTGTTTAGACAAGTATACTCCTGGCTAATATGGTTTTAAATGGCCAAATATGGTTTTGATGTGACGCTATATATGGACTTAATAATCCTCTATTTTGATATAACACTATACATAAGAAATTCGTATGACACAATATGGACTTGATACACAGTACGCTCATAACACTAACAATGGACTTAATTTGACAATTGGCACTATATAACCGTATAGCCATGGCATGACACCTTACATGAATTTGACGTACAAGTCCATATACGAGCGTATGTATTGACATGACAAACTGCAGGTATCGACTTGATTCGATATCACAGTTGAATAGTTGCTATTCATATGACAAAATTCCTGCAATATGACGCGCAATCAAATATTGTCTCGATTATGATTAGATACGCTCGCAAGTGTCCAATTTTTGATTATTGTAGCACGAATATCTTCAAACTAGGGATGGTATGTCCAATTTGTTCAGATGGATCCCGTGGATCCAAACACGCACACAATTGGCCCATAGTTGCCAAACTCTCGCCATAGATGGCCCTTGGGTTTGGCGCTAGGTTTCTTAGGTCTAAAAAGGATTGCGCCGTCCTTCTTCCCAGGGTCCATCGGCGAGAGCGTCTTAGCACGTAGGCCTACTGGAAACGTGACTCTGCTTCGCCTCTGATGAACGCTCAAATGAAGTTAGAAAAATGTGCGGAATGTTCAATAAATTGAAGAGCGGAACGCAATTTTGATGAGCGCGCGTTGATTTCCTCCCCTCAAAATGATGGCCATAAAGGCGGCAAATAATAAAATGCGCGCTTGCATTTAGAGCGAGAGAGAGACCGCTATCTATATCGAAAAGGAGATAGAGACCATGATCATATCGGCAAAAAAAAAATACGACATTACAGGACGAAGCACAAGTCTGTTCGGCCAAAGAACGTCCCAGAAATATCGTCGTTGAAAAGGCCAAACAAAAGGTGTAACCCTTAAAAACACCAAGCTCAAAAAAACTCAAAACAATGTTAATATTATTTATATTTTTAAGCAGCACATCGTCAACACCGAGCATATGGTAGTTGCATGTTTGAACACCACGACATTCTTAAAAATAGAAAATTATTAACTTTTTTTGAGTTTGGTGCCTTGAGAGTGGTTTTTATTACCGTTACCTATCGATACTGTATGTTGCAACAAGAATTCAAGAAAACAAACGAATTGCATACCATGTCGACGTTTTTGCATACTAATGGTTAGTTTCACCGCAATTATGCTTGCTCTAGCAACGGCGGCGGCGTTAAGAAAAGACAACATTTTTGGGTACATTTTAGGAAAAAAAACATTTTTTGGCTAATAGTGTAGAGTGTGATAGACAATGGACAATAATATTGCCAAACAAATAATAGTAAGAGAGAAACTGTCATATTTATGAGTGAATAAATGTAGAGCAAGTAACTTGTATATTTACCACTTTAAAATTCCATTATTGAGACAATTATAAATATAAATATTAATTAAAATGTACATACCTACTAATAAAAAACTTTAAAGCAAATTTTGAAGATTTTAGGAGTTTCTCTTTAAAAACTGTAAGGCAAGTTCAATAACAAATATGGTAAATTAGAATGCATGTCTATTTAACCAAACCCTGACAAAGCGTATTATTTTCTCCCTTATTACTCCACTCCCAAATAAACTTCCGATATAATATAACGATAGAGAAATGCAGAGCTGCTTATTAATTCAAACTAAACCATCATGAATACGAAGCTGAATGCCAGATAGGCGCAGAGTTAACGCTCCGAGCATGAATAATTAATAAGATCGTTTAAACTGGAATAGTTTTGCTGAAATTCCTTTCGTAATTACGCGTTTAATTCAAAATGCTCGTGAACAGAGTTCACAAACCCCACGCAAAACGTTGCGAACATTTACACATTTTCATAATTAGGCAGAGTTTCTTTCGCTCTATTTAATACGCAGAAAAGCTTCCCAAACGAAGAAAAGCGAAATGAATATTCATTTCACTTTAGTAAATGAACATAAAAATCATCCCCGCTTGCATATGTGAGACACTTTTGAAAGGAATAAATAAATCGTACTTAAATGTTCACTAAGTTTTAAAGTACGCTAAGATATTCCAAATTAAAATTAACACGCACAATTTTGGCCAGGTATTACGTTTTAGTTAACAATTTAAGGAATATTATAATTTCGCAGACTCAAAACCTGATTATTGCAGACACTCTTAAGTCCGCTATAGTTTGCGAACAATGTTACAATTTTAAAAAATGAAGACTTTTCAGAGTAATCTTGAACAGATTTCACTAAATATAAATTACTTTTGATACAAAGCACCCTGAAATACGCGGCTTCGCAAAGCAGGCTGCCCCTGAAAGGCGGCAATCATTGCAAGCACTGCAGATAAAGCTGCCCCTGAAAGGCGGCTATCATTGCAAGCTTTGAAGTACATATTCTTTACATTTCGATTATATATTTCTTATGATTTTCAATATTTTATATATTGTATTTTTACGCATCCATTTCACATGCGACTGTGTCATTTTCCATTAGTTTTCTCCTAGTTTGCAACTTCTGGGAAAACATAAATTATGTTTCTTTCATTGATTTCCAGCCCATGAATTTTTCCAAAAACTTAACAAGAATACGAATTATGAGCTTTCAGCGCTGCAAAAACCGTGCCTTTTTCTCTTCATTTTCGATCTTTTCCTCCAGATTTATTTCCCATATTTTCGAGGAAGTCGATGCCTATTTCCGTCCATGTACCGGAAATGCCTGAGCATTCCACGCGGAGATGCATTAAAGCGATAAATGTGGCGAGTGCGAAAAGGGTGTCAATTCCCACGGCTATCGTACGTTTAATGAAACTGCGACCGATGACGCAACTGGCCATTAGGATGGACCACCGATGACCGATGGTCAACGCGCTAAACAAAAGCAAAAAAAAATGTTACCGAAGGGAGAAGCGAACTCGGGTCCGCGAAACAAGAGTCTCGTTTAAAAGCAGAAATAAATATTAGCGTTTGGGACGTGATTTCTCCAGGGACCATTTACTCATTGGCTACAACGCAACAGGACGACGGGTTCGATTACGAGCCAATAAATCAAGCCAGAATCGAGGCTATAGTCTGGTCACATTGGTGGGTTGCGCCGTGACGTCATAATCACGTTGGCGGCCATGGAAAAATTGCGACTGATCAATGCTGATGTTCTAAAATATAATTTAGCCAACATTTCATTTGCCTTAAACGGACGTAATCCAAAAATAAAACTTAAGATGACCAGGTGTCGTAAGCAAGTTTGTTTCTCTTTATTATTGTCATTCTATCGAATGCAAAAACATGTTTCTTCATATAGCGTTTTAGGCATAAAATAAAATATTTTCAATACAAATGTGTTTCTACAGTGCCGAAGTTAAATAACTACGAATTGTACATATCAGATTATCACATTTTCCAAGGGTTGATTTTAAATACCAGGAATGAAAAAAAAGACATGCATGGCTAACTAAACACATAAATCTGCATTTATGGGCTTGTCAGAAACTGGACAAGTATTGTATGGCATATGTTGAAATATGTCAAAATATGCAAGTCATAAGCAAATGTGATCCATTTCTCCCCATGCTGTTTTCAGCAGCATGCTCCATTTGATCATAAAAGAAGATTTATTAAAGATTTATTAAAACCCGTATACTGTACACCCCTAAATTACTAGTATTTGTAAAAAGACATATGTTCCCAAACATATGTTTTAATAACACATGTATATAGTTTACCATAATAAACCATAGGCCTAGTGCCCGATATAGTGCCATGATATTTTAATAAAAAAAATCATTTCTTTAAAAATATGAATGTGAAAATCGCATTCCTAATAAAATTTCATAGAACATTTTTATCATTGGCAGCATAAGCAAACATTTCCATAAAAAATATTCAGTTTGTCTAAAACTATCGCAGAAACCTTCCCATAGACCCGTGTGAAGAAGTTTTTGGTTGGAAACATTTTCAGTCAAACGTCGTCTGCTAGTTCATTTTTTTCACAGATAATCGTCGAAATTGTCTATATTTTCTAATGTTTTATATACATATACATTATTTCAGTACTTTTTGCATTGAGGAATAATAAACACTAGATTTTACAAGTGTACATTATGTTTCAATGTTATTGAAATGGCGACTTTTTAAGTATATCTGAACTATGATGCCTGAACTTACTGGCATGATATAAAAAGATTTTGCGATGACTCCAACAATTCAAAAATACTAAAAATATATACAAAAAAAATTAGAAAATAAAGTAAATTTCGAAGAATATCTACCAACCCAATGAAGGAGCAGACGACTCGCATAAGTTTACCACGTAGAGGGTTGACTAAAAATGTCGCCAACCAAAAACGTCTACACCCCCCCGTAAAACCATCTGTTTCAGCATAACCGCAGAGAATGGTTTCTAAATCAGGATTGAACGTTCAAAAATTGGAAGTGAAGGGCTAAGCCAACGGCCATTTTGTTGCTTCGATTATTGAACGAGATTGATGTTGTCGTGCGAATTAGCGAGGAAGAAAAATGGATTGGCGAGCTACTCTCGCTCTCTTATTTGAATAACTTAATATCGAGAAGATGAATTAAGATCGGAAATCGGGGCCAACGGTGGTCGCGACGATTAATTGGGAGCGCCGTAGCTTTTTTTCTCTTCTTCTACTCGACTGCCATCGTCAATTAAGCGCGTGACGTCACCTTTCTAATCTCCGGTCGGCCATCCATCCGTTTAGCCTTCTTCCCCCGTGGCTTTTTGGCTTAACGCGTTTGCCACTCATCATTTATCATCGCGCGAAATTGGTGATTGTCTTTCAGATTTAAGCGCAAACAACGAACATTAGTTTCTCATTTCGTCGAACGCGTGTTTCGGAACGAGGCGGGGAATTGGGGAATAAGGATGTGGCAAGTTAAAGGGACGCAGCGCCATCTGTGAAGCGTTCCGCGAAGCGGCGGATGGCGTCTCACACGGGGCGAATCACATCAAAAGTTAAAAAGTAGCCTACTTTAGAATTATCAAAGAGTATACATAATTATAGACATCTTGTGGTTTTCGTTTTGGAACCAACTGTTTTGTTCTGTTTTGGAGTTCAATCTGGAAGTTAGAAGTCTTCATTAACAGAATGTTGGTTGCATTTATTTGCAGTTTCCGGCCTATTTGAAGCACGTGGTTGGGAATAAAGGTATCGGCCGTCTAACCGCATAGATGTTGTTGACAGTTTGAGAGGATATTTGCAAAATGTTACGAAATTCTCCTGCTATAATTTGCGCAATTTTTCGCCATGATAAAAAAATACAGGGCTGGTAAAAATTAAAGGGATTGTTATGACTTGAACAAAATCGGAAAACCAAACTTTTCCGACTAGCATGCCAAGGACACCGTATACAACTAAAATGCACTTTTTGCTTTATTCGAGATCGTTCGGCATTTATACCAAATATTTGGCTAAGTCAGTGCTTTGAAACCATGATTTTTAGTCAAAAGTGGCTTTTCTTGGTCAAATTGCGCGATGACGTCACGCTCCAGTTTCTCCGAGTTGCCGAGAACTTTACGGTTTCATGGTCATCGTGGTATGTACTGATGTTTCGTTGGGATAATTGATGCTGCTTTGCTTTTAGCAAATTTGCAATTTTTTTCCTTTTCTCTTTTCGCAGTCATTTATTTTTGCTCTTGACATTTTCATTGTTTTATGCTTGCTTAGATAGACTTACTGTCAAGGACTCATTCGTGCAATTCACGATGGGCTGCGCGCATACAATTAGAAGAAAGAAATCGACCCGAAAAAACTCGGATCCCTTTAGCACTTCATGCCTGTTCCAAAACCCCAGTACATGTACATTAGGATTTCCTTAGAACTGACCTTATGCAGAGTTACTTACATGCATAACACGTGATCTTTTCATCGAAACAACAACTATAATGGCGAATTCGATTGGGCCAAAAAATCTGCATTGGTGAACACCGAGTGTACGTTTCTGCACTCGTTCCATTCGGTTGGGCAACATGCATACTTTCGTATTCGATTGGTTACACCACGTGCACTGGCTGTACACCGCCTACACCGTCGAGAGAGTCGGTGTAGGCGATGCATCCATCATGGCGGATTATATTTCGTCTGCTTTTCTTCAAATTCGTCTGCTGTTCTTTCCTGAATGGTTCTTTGATATATGATAATATATGCATTCTGACAAAATCTGCACAAAGCCCATTATAGAAAGTAAAATAAGGCCATTAATAGAAGGTGTAAATTCATTTGGGTTAACTGAAAACAAAATGACTTCCAGGTACGAATATTTCAGATGTTAACCCCGGGCATGCATAACGCGGCTAAAATAACCACAAATCCTAACTATGGTAACCATAGAAAGTGGCCATCACATTCCAGTTTCCAATAAGATGGCCGCCTTCGATTTCCACAAAAAATTGCGTCAAAGATGCAGTTTCACTACCAAGCAAACAGCTGAGTTGTCCATTTTCGTCGCAAAATCAGCGTTTGGTGCGTTTTATGTCGGTCGAGAAACGTCACCAACCGTTTGGAAAGACCCTAACCAAGTAATATTAGTTCAAGCTTCGAGCAACATAAATTGTGTTTCTTCAGGTTAGTCGATTTACCGTTTTCTTCGAGAATTTTTTTTAATGTGCCTCTCGTACTTTTCCGAGGTTATTTCAAAATTGTAAAAAAAAGACAATTCACAGGAAACAAATTGACCGTGGTGCAATTTTGAATTGGAAAAGAATGGCGCTAAGGGATAGGCATTACGGTGCAATGAGGCGTGCCAGCGCCCCCTATAGTCGTTCACGGGGAATAATCGGATTTAGAACGATAGCCTCCTTCAGCTTTAAAAGCCTTAGAGCGCTGCTTGCTCGCTGTTTGCGGATAATCCTACAAAGCAATGTAAAGCACTAATGCTTTAACTCTGCTTCAAAGGAGAGGAGAGTTCAAAGATTAGGGCATACAATAAAAAGGGGTCGCTCATAAATTACGTCAACTTTGTCATATTGATAACGCAAATAACCTTAAGTGATTTACGACACTCGTTTCGCGTCGGGAAATTCCCTGAGGGTCGAACGCGTTATTGTTATCTAAGAATCTTTCATGGATAATGAGAAAACTTACGAAACTTGTCCTAATTTTCGCAGCTGAAAGCATTTTGCTCGAAACACATTTAAAATTTGCGAGAGAAAAAAAAGTAGGTATGTAGAAAATAAACAAAAGTGCAAAACCAATGCAAGACATGAACAAATTAAAAAAGTTACATAAGACATCAGCAACCCATTTTTGAGCGACTTTAAATATATTAACCGTAAAAGATAGGACAAAACGACCAATTAGTTAGTTGTAGAGCGTCGTAAAATTAAGGTAATGTGTGCATTGCCTTATCTAATTATCAATCGCAAAGTTACAGTCAACATTTTTGATAGTATGCATGCATGCAACCATGCATTGCACCAATGCATGGCGGAAAAGCTCGCTGAGATTTTTCGGGAACTCCAATGCATGGTTGCATACTTGCATTAACCCAAAAATGTCAACTGAACCGTAACTTTACGATTGATAATTAAATGTCGCGAATGTGCACATTACACTAATTTTACGACGCTGTATAACTTTTTAATTGGATTTTTCGCTCTATCTTTAACGGTTAATAGTTTTGAGTCGCAATATTATGTGTGATATGCTTTGTGAAATCCTCACATGTCACCTTCTATTCAAATGTGAAAGCAAATTTTCTGTTGTCAAACGGACACATAGTGCACATCATGATAAAAATAAAAACCTTTCTTTCAATGTGGGTTAAAGTAATTTTCGTCGAAATGAAACTCTTGTCCGCCATCTTGTGACTTACTTTCGAGTACAGGAGTCCCAAGATGGCGGCCTAGGCCCCGTTCAAGAGGAGGCTCATTGATCTATTGACCAAAATGGGAAAGGGTTTTGTATTATGACGTTTATGTTCCGTCTATTTTTTCTCGTTTTCTGATAAGAAACTCGCGTATAAATAAATGCGAATGCCTGAATCCTTGGAGTATAAAAATGTCTCTTTTATTCATTGCATTTCCTAACTTCTATCTTCTTTTGCCTATTTCTGATAACTGACTTCGAAGTCCGTTTTCAGATAGCTTTCATCCATGAAATCACGACTCGCTCTTTTTATATATATTTTATATCTCTTCTCAGGTTGACCCGCTAGAGTAATTTTTTGAAATAAGAGCAGAAACTCGCCACTATTACAGAAATTTTCGTAATCGAGATAGGAAATCGTTCATTTTCGAATTGAAGTTCATAAACTGCGCCAATAACTAAAATGGCAAATCCATCCTCCGATATTTTACTTTGTCATAGACGCTATTAAAAATAAAAATTAAATATAAAAATTTAGAAGTAAAAAAAAAAAACGAAAGAAATTTCAAATTTTAAAACGTTCATTTCAAATGAAAATTTGAAAATTTTTCAAGTTGAAAATTTATAAATTTAGATACTTTTTGAACGCTTTGCTCTAAAATGTTATTACAGAATGTCATGATCCAATAAAAAAAATACCATTTTGCCTTAGTTCGAAATACCACATAACTGTTTACGTGTTATTTAAATTCCAAGACAGAGTATACTCCTTTTATATTTTAGATTAAGGGATTCATTTTTATTTGTTGCTTGCATTCTACTGAAAGAATAAAAAGTCCAATTTTTACATTCTAGAAGAAATCCCTTTCTTTTGAAAATGTAAATGAAACGTTCTAGTCTTACATTCAGGGCAATATTTTTACATTCGAACATCTTGCCTTTTCTAACCATTCTCCCATTTATCCCAACCTGCACGCAACCTTAACCCAGGCCTAACCACACAGGCAGAATCCTGTACAGCGCATAGTCTCGAGATGACCAATGGTCATCCATCGATGCTTCGGACGTGTAGCCTCCAGTCAGGTGGAAAAAAACGGTCATTAGCGATGTCGTCAGACTGGCTCATTCAGATTGCGCCTTGTTTATCTTATTAACTGGCCAGTGGTCATTTGGTCGGCGTTGACCGGCGACATGCCATTCGCTAATGGTCACCGGAGACTTTGCTAAAGCCAACGAGCGGAAAACGACCAGTTTGGAGAGGAAGAAGTACGAAGTGGGCACTGGTCAGTGAAATAGACAATGGTCAGTGAAAACGCGTCTCGATGACCTCGAGGCGCGTCAATTAAGCCTAATGATGTTTTCGCCGTAAAAAGGCTGCGATGGCGGGCATTAAATACATTTAGCAGGAGCGCCGTTTAATCAACGCAACGACAAAAATTAAGCTGCCCAACGGTCATTTATCGGAAAGCGCTTAAGACGTATTCATAGCGAGTGCGCTAATAATAATTACCCCATTAAGAGCGTGTAATAGGATTTCAACGGCTGTCCGTCGTCAGAACGGATGACCATCAGCTCGCTGACCATCGAAGAAACAAAAACAGTATAGACTTATCGTTTCTTCGGTTAGGATTATGCATTTATTCGGTTGGGAAAACGGGAACTGAACTCTCGCTTCATCGGCGACGTTCCTGAAAGGGCGTAAAACGCACCCGAGCGCTTATCATTTTCACCAACAAACAAGAACGTCGATAAGAAATTCGGTGAAAATCGAACGACTTTCAAGGCGGCCATCTTATTCGCAATTCGTATTCGCGGAACGTCGTTTCAATGATTCTACGGTTAAGATTATGATAGTGCATGGCCATTGCATCAATGGTTACAAATTCAGGATTTCTGGTTACATGTGAACAAAATCGGACTTGTGAGGAGTCTTTTTTAACAAATTTACACATACCTCGTGGAACGTCAGCTTCCTTGTTATAGATTGCGAACACAAAGAATGCTTACTTTCGACGTGCTTGTTTTCAGATTCTTGTCTCCAGCTTTGGGGCACACAATGAATGCTGATATCAGCGTGATGGTCAGTGTGCTTGGTGGCGCCACCGCATGCGTTATAGGTGAAACATGCCTCGTAAAACCTTGCACATGCGCATTAGCATCTCATGATGAGTGCAGGACACGTTTTTACGGCACATATAGGCGGCATACAATTGATGGCTACACTTTTGACCAATAATGATCTGTGTGCCACTCTGTGTCTTAAAAATCTGCTTTCGGATTTCCAAAAAACGAATGTAAAAAACATTCTTGAACGCTTATAAGCGCATCTTGTAAGCTGCAGCCTGCATGGCTCGGCTATAAGCTTTCTTTGTGTGCACCCTCATTTAAAAAGCATGCCGCATTCTTATCCCCCTTGGTGGCGCTAGTGTGCGCCGAGTGAGTGGTAAGCGCCTGCAATGAGCATTCTTTGTGCTCGCACCCTACAACTTGATAATTGAATTTTAAGCATCTCAGAGGTTTGCTTTTTTAAAAAAAGGCATCACGTGCTGGCGTCATTGGGCACTCCGGCAATGTCAGGCACGTAGAAAACAACGACAATGACGATTTGTCCTTCCTATTATCACGCTATTGTACCGTTCGTCACTTTACTTGCCACGAGCTTAAAAACGTTGGAAAATTTGTCGACAAACGCCTTCCTCAGCAGTAATGACCCTGTGCTTGTTGGTTGGTCCAAAAAAATGTTCTCCATGTTGGCTATTTGCGTGCGAGCTGACGTCAATTTCAGCAAACAGCATCGTATGATTTCATGGTAAATGTATTTTTTTTGTTTTGTTTTCGAACAACGCGTGACTGTTGACATTTTTAGACCTTCAAGTAAACCAAAAAGACGCTCGGGAAAGTTTTCAACTTTGACCATGCGTCAACATTGCAAGGTGTGTGTCTCATTGACGCAGTTGTTACCTGAAGGAAAATGTTTCGTTTACCATGTGCATACGAAATACCAAAAGCATTGTAAAAAAGTTTTTGCTCTAGCCTATACGAGCAATAACGTCAGACTGCAATTATAAAATGTTGTTTTTTATCACCCTGGAAAATTATACCTTTAGCGTAATTAGAGTATAATGCTAACGTGTCCGAAATTTTGACTTTAGCTCCAATTATGCCTAGGTAATTGCTGTCCTTCTATGGCCGTGACTTAAATTTTATGAGATTTACAAGGTACAGTATACTGTGCATGTATGTTTAGTGCAAGGTCGCATCTTTTAGTGTGTAAGTGTCAATCATCTTATGCACACTTTTCCATGTACAAGACGAACTGATGCATTACAGTTTCAATAAGAATTACACGTATAGCCAAGAGCATCTTTTTTGTTAACCATGATACATTTAATGTGTCTTGTTATAAGTTTTAAGTAGCGAAAATGTTTCACTTGGTTTTATTTCGTGGACAGATTTTAAGATGTTTTCATGCAGTGAAAACATTACATTGTAGCGGTTCTTCATGGACAGGGTCCTCCCAGGAAATTTCAATTTCAACTTCCCTGAGTTTTCCAGGCTTTTAAAAAAATGTCCCTGATCAATGACAATGTCAACAACAGACATATTTTGCAAAATTAGCATAGAAAAATGTAAAAAATTAAAAAGAATTGCATGAAAAAATTTTGAAAATTTGTACTCGGAAAACGTTGGAAATTTAGCACATTTGTACTCGGAAAACCCGGAGAATTTTGAAGATTTGTAGGCTACTCCAAAAACGTGAACAATTTTTCAAATTTGTGTTCGGAAATTGTGGAAAATTTTGCAAATTTGTCCTTGTAAAATTTTGCAAATTTGTACGCGAAAAACGTGGGGAATTTTCAAATTTGCCCTCGGAAAGCGTGGCAAATTTTGCAATTTTGTACTCGGAAAACGTGGAAAATTTTGCAATTTTGAACTCGGAAAAGGTGGGGAATTTTTCACATTTATACTCTGAAAACGTGAAAAATGCTGTAAACTTCCATGTTAATTTTTTTTAATTTGTAAAAAAAGTATCATTATGTCAATTTTGACATTGTCATTGGTCAAGGAAAGCAGTTTAAAAACCTGGAAAAGTCAGGGAAGTTGAATATGAAATGTTATGGGCAACCCTGATAATTAAAGGTGGACCATAAGCATAAATATTGTCACAGGTTGGACTAATAGTTAATTTTGTTACAGGTTATAGTGAGTGCATGAATCATTTCCTCGGCTTCTTTACTGAAGTACTACAATTGTAGAGCAAAGATGGAACCTAACCCCATCTGGAGACCCAGGGGGCCAAGCCACAGGCCCACCTCTGCCAATCCATTGGGATGTTCCATGTACCAGCTACACATTTGGCCGTGTAACTTTTTAATAGTGACCTTTGGACCCTAGGTTCTATGGTAAAAAATGTTTACCTTAGTTCACTCTAAGGGTACGTTCATTACGCCGACTGGTTTCCCGTACCGGAAACTGTGTCGCTTAGTGGTATTGCAGACGATTACCACTTAGCGACACTGATTTTCCAAAATGTCGCCTGAAAACCAGTGTCGCTTAGTGGTTAGCATCTGCAATACCACTAAGCGACACAGTTTCCGGTACGGGAAACCAGTCGGCGTAATGAACGTACCCTAACACCAGTTTGAGTTTGTACCATGAGTTCAAAAACACCCTGTATAGGACAATTGCACTGTATACCCTTCCAAAATGCAGGGGGAAGTGGTTCAATAATCGTATTTTAATTACCTTCCGCAACACCTCAGCGCGTGGTCGATTTATGTAATCGTTTTCGTTTACAATAGTTTTAAGGCGTGAGCGCTTCAGCCTAATGCCATTTCCTGCTAATTACCCATAAGTTGCTGATTTATGGCCAATTTTTGCGCGCGCCCATAAGGTTATCTCCCGGTTTCATCGAAAAGGTTCGCCTCATCGTTTCGCGTAAGGCCGTGCATATATAAAAGCAATCATTTTTATTCAATTATCTCACGAAGAGTGCCTCGCTTATAAATAGCAGTATATTGCGTATGAATAATTAAAAAGTGATGCCTGCCTCGCGTGCACGCTAGCTGCTCCAAAACTCCTACTATAAAAGGCCCTTTCTTTTATCAGCCTGCAGAGCTGCATGCGCCAATAAAGCTTTTTGATATTACGTAAATGTTGCAATTAAACCATTGCTTTATCCATCAAACGCCACCTTCTAACGATTTTTCATTCGCCACTGCAGTGTTCTTAAGCCCTCCGCGCGTTGGATTAGGTTCGGCAGTTTTCGCAGATCCGCACTTTGGCACTCGGGGTTCAAGCATCATTGCTCGATTTTCGATATGCGCGTACGTCGCATTCATAAAGGGAATCAATTAGTGCATTAGTGCAGAGCACTTGCGCGGGGAATCGTGTTTGCGCACTTGATAACATCAACAGTGATTAAGGTATGCGCCCCTTTTTTTGGAGCTGAGTTCATCAAACTCGTGATTTTTGTATACCTGCGAAATTTAAGTATATATACCCTCGACCACCCCAACACGGAAATCGACGTCATGCGGGGCAGTTGATGGAGTTGATCCTGTCAACTTCTGGGCCGTTGGCTCTCCAGAGGCCTGGAGTGTCCTCTAGCAGGGTTCCCCCAGACCTGGAAAACCTGGAAAAGTCAGGGAACTTGAAAATGACCTGGAAAAGTCAGGGAAGAATG